>DWLH01000317.1:0-23369 GCA_018249795.1 Heliconius telesiphe telesiphe
ATAATAATATTTCAATTTATATTATATCTTAGGATATATATTTATATTTATATTTATAAAGTACTTTTTAATAAATAAAATGTTACGCAATGAAATGTAAATGACAAATTTAAAGGTCGGATTTTCTCATGTTTCTATTTTAATCGGTACCGTCCAATTTACATAATCCTTAATATTCAGTATTTTATTTCCTCGCTTTAGTGCATATTACGGGATAATAACTTTTCTATTGTTAATCTCTCTGTTCTCCACTTTCTTTTCATTACTATACGAGATATTTTTTAGTTCCACAATGTGCCTAATAGGTAGAGCGATTAATAAGTTCTCTTTTCACGATTATTACACATTTTAAATTAAAGTATTTTAATATATTATAAATGAAACTTACTATCTTAAACGCCATTAATCCGTTTAAAATAGTTTCATTTAAAATACACCGATTAAGTGCCTAATGAATGAAAAGACTCTCCGTTCCCCACGCACGCAATTTTTGAGATATTGCATGTTGAGTTAACTCCACGATTTTGAAACCGGTATAGAAATGAAAATAATCCGTTTCCCCGTATGGTAATCGAATCCATAACTGCTGCATTTAGTACGCTGCGCCACGAAGGCCTAAAATATGGATAGACATCATCATCAATACAATTATAATATTCCGTCACATCATGTGCTAGCCAATTTAAAAGAAAATATTGTAATAGAAAGTCTGACAGCAAAGTATATAATTCCATTTTTAGGGTTCCTTACCTTAAAAGTGAAAAACGAAATATTTACACGATCATTTTGTTGTCTGTTTGCTCGTTTGTTAAGACTATTTATCACGTGAAGGTATCCAGCTCAAATTAATATCAAATATTTTGGTCTAAGGTCACTTAAAGCATAAACAAAATCAAGCTCCTGAATCAACCCAATCAAAAGATATGGGTATTTAAATATCGTTTTTGTCGAGTTTTGTATGAGATCCGCCGTGTAATCAAAACGTATAGGGTACATCCCGTGGACCAAAAGTTACGTATTATAAAGTGAGAACTTACAATATAGCTAAAAGGAAAATATCAAAAAATGGAAATTTAAAATTATATTGTAGATAACAAATATTATAATCTTTTTAAATGAAACTATTTTAACCGGATTAATTGCGTATATTTAGTATTTTTATACATTTTTGGAAACCCAATGTTTCGAACACTTTGCAGTAGTCCGTGGTCACGGGTAGACCGAGGTGGCATTTGTCTGTCAGTTAAAATGACTATTATATAACTACCGCCAACAGTTTCTTAATTGCCTCGTGTATTGCCCTGGATTCCAGCAGAATGAGCTGGCTGTATCTTGGCCTCTGGTATGGTGGTTTTGAGACTTCAATAATTTTATGAGTAGGTCCCAGATGGTAGAAAGTTTCCAATCGTCTTCTTTATTAAAATTAGGATGTTTTTGTAATTCAACAGCCTCACGGATCTCTCTATTTATATACAGAATGGGCCATTAAGTTATGCAAATTTTAAAAAATCATAGAAAATAACTACAAGGCTTAGGAAAGATAATCTTTATTTATTATAACTTTATTACACATGGGAATTTTATTTTTTTAAAATACCGTCACTGAGATGTGTACTATCCAAACGTACACACTCCTCGACTCTGAATATATATATATATATATATATATATATATATATATATATATATATATATATATATATATATATATATATATATATATATATATGTTTAGTGGACATTTCCTTGCAAATATTGTTCTTGAGCTGGGCAATTGTCATCGGTTTATTGGCACAAACGCGGCTCTTAAGGTACCCCGAACCCGGTAGAAACCAGGTCCTGCTGTTGCAGGCTTCAAAATTATGCAGTTGTGGGAACAAAAAAATTACGTAACATGCCTGTATAGCCATGCCTTTGATGTTTTAATTTGGGATTTTCTGAGGCCAAATACCGACAATTTTGCTCATTCACATATCCACTTGAATGAAAATGAGCTTCATCTGAGTAGAGAATATTGTTTAAACTTCCAAAACGCTGTAACATTCTATCGGCAAAAGCACGGCGAAGATGGTGGTCATTTAGTTTCAATTTCTGGACTAATTGAAGTTTATACGGATGAAATTTAAGATCTTTTGCCAAAATACGCTTTAACGATGTTCTTGATATAGTGAGCTCAGTTGATCTCTTTCGAGTTTATAACTGGGGATCCCGTACGGACGTCGCGACGATCTTATTGACCTTGGACACCCCACAGGTTTTTGATTCAGTGTCGAACCCGTAGACAGTGTCGAACTTTTTGAACAAACCTTTTTGTAATAAGCCTTTACACAGAACGCACGCTGCTCCCCGGTGAAACGCTTCATGGCGACTAAATTTCCGAGGACCAAACAAACAAGGACAACATATAATCCTAGAATGATCCGCGAGGCTATTAAAATACAAAAATATCCTTATTTCAATAGATAGTACGGTTGGAAACTTTCTACCATCTGGGATCCACTCATAAAATAATTGACGTCTGAAACCCACCATACCAGAGGGCAAGATACAATCAGCTCTTCTGTAGGAATCCAGGGCAGTACGCGAGGCTATAAATAAACCGTTGGCGGTAGTTTGATGAAATAATTATGTCAACTGATAGACGAGTGCCATCTCAATCTTCCCGTGAGCATGGACTACTACAAGTGTTTGAAATGACGGGTTTTCAAAAATATATAGTACTAAATATACGCAATTAATCCGGTGAAATAGTTTCATTATAGAAAATATATTTTATACCCACCATATAGGTAAACATAGCAGATTTTTTTTTACTTACACTTTACTTTCCGTTATATATTATAACCATAGAGAAAATGAAAACAATTCATTCCATTTTGGTGGGAATCGAACCTATAAACGTTGCGTTTACAGTCAGGTAATGCGCTGCTGCGCCACTACATTACTAAACATACTAACATTGAATACAGGCAAAAAAACCAAGAATTAATTATCTTTGTAACATCAGACAGTATTAACAAGCCAAGTAACACTGCATATAACAGTATTCATTTAATTAAATGTGTTCAATGAACACAAATACATAATACTTCATTAGATAAAAACAAACTTGAGCCTCTTTTGACCGTATACGCTTATTGATTAGTGTTTTTAAGAAATGCTTATTTAGGTTGATGTTTTTATTTTTTTGTGATTTTTTTCTTTTATATATTTACACAGCGGCAGGTATAGCGTGTAAGTGTGATCGTGACAGTTTCAGTTCCCACTTGGGGCCACGAGTATTATCATTTCCTCGCTCTAATAACAAGATCAAACAGGTTGTTGAGTTCCGCCACTCAACACGCACTGTCTAAAATTGGAGCGTAAAGTGGAGAACTGCGTGTCTTAACACTAGGTTCCCCCTGCCCGACCTGACCAACTTTCTGTTCTCTAATTGGCTAGGAAGGGAACGGGAAAAGACAAAAAAATCGACATTAACAGAAATTGAGGGCTATACAAAATCGTGTTTACAGAATTAATTAATGAAAAAAATATCCAAAGTTTTATTTCGTGAATTCTTTGAAAATATAAAAAATAAACTCTTTTATGTTTTTTAATGATAAGCAAGATTTATTTTTCAAAGGTTTAAAAACTTTATTTTGTTTCAATATTTTTATGCCATTGTCGCGCAGTCTGACTGTGAACGTGACAGTTATGAGTTCCCAATTGGGGGATTTCATTATTTTCATTTCCCCACTCTAAGTTGAGTTCCGTGTTATTTTGTATGGAAGACCGAGCGGAATGTAGCTTCTGAACACTAGATTCCCTTTCCCTATCCTACTGTACGCAGGATACAGCGTGAAGCTAAAGAAATATTTTCTTTATCTCTTTTTCCCGTATTTTTGCAAGATAGACCAAACTTATAAAGAAATAAGCTACTTCATGCTCTAAAGTATTTTAACCACTACCGTGCCATTATAAGTTACAGCACTAATGACGAACGTACATACTTACGTCCATACATTCATATATGTACGTGCAACGACAATACCTTTGTTCTCGAAGCCGACGAGATGTAGCTAAATTCGTATTATATTACTAACAAGCCGTGCATGTTTCCGGAATAGCGACGGGCTTCTCAATCTCGAATTGAAATATAACTTTTGAAATTTATTATTGAAGCTATCCTGTTGATGGACTGTATAAGCGATGGTTGTAAGTTCGATTTCAACGAAGAGAATTAAAATGCGTGAGAAAGTAAATATTAACCACCACTCAACTGCATTAGCCAATTCACGGTAAAAAACACTTATGTAAATATGTAAAAAAATCGATTTAAATGTAGTCTATTAATGAGAATGAAAATTTTTACTGTTTTATGATTTGAGAACATTTTTATCACGTTGTCATTGAGCTGGGCCTATGAAATTTTCAGAGATTATGCTAAATTAGTATTAGTAGTTTTTAAAATTACTTCAGGAAAACAAAAACCAGTAACTTTTTTTCGCTATAGTCCTTGAGATTTTGATAATTTTTTTCTTATTTAAAACTATTTTTGTTTCCATGTTATTTCTGAGATTTATAGGCTGATAGTATTGAAATAGTACATTATACTAAAGGCCTAGTATTGAGGTATATTGAAAAAGAAAACACAAGCGCAGACTCAGCAGTCGGGTTGGATTTGCCAATTTTCTTCAAGAACCTGTATTTTTCACCAAAAATCACAAATTCTCAAATATCTGCCAAACCACTGAAAATCCAGCAGAAAACCACGACTAACATACATGGGGGTGACCGAAGACTAAAATAGGCTCTGAAATCCTCTGCCCATAGACAACCGTTGATCCGTCGATTGCCTTACACCTGTATACATGAAGATACTGAAAACTGTTAATTATTAAGTAATAAAAAAAAGTTATGTATGAGAATTAGATAAAAGAACGTAGGAAAATTTAATTAAAAGTAAGAAAATATTAATGATTAATAATACTATTATAATTTCTTCGGCAAAGGGATGGGAGATCTACATACAGGAGTGCTGAGTTCTGTGTTAACTCGGTATAAAATTATGAGTCTGAATTTGACATGGCTATTTTCACCATAAGGCACCATACCAAATATCAACCTAATAGTCAAGTAAAAGATGGAAGTACACTCACTTGCAAATATAAAAAATCCTGTACGTAGAAAACCGAAGAGATCTTGAATTTTATCCTGACTGAACACAGAACTCGGCACCCTTATATACATTACATTCTCTACGCGAAAGCGAGAATGACGCATTACTTAATTTTACTTGGCTCTCGTTTCACATTTATGTTTTTTTATGGGATATATACGTAAGTACATACGAGTATAAGTTTGTAGTATCAACTGCGCAAGGGTGCGTAAAAACCAGTCAAGTGCAAGACAGACAATTACTAGAAGGGTTCCGTATTATACTTTTGTATTTGAATATTCGTAAGCAATATTAATGTGGATATAGTACAATATTATGATTATTTATAAATGTGTGAGTAAAATAAAATATATAAAATGATCAAGTGTATCGTGTTTTTTTAAGCGCGTACCTATAGTGTGGCAGAATGTAGGTTAGGTAGTGTGTTTCCCTCTACTCTATCCAAATTTTCGAGATATTGTTTGTGTCACACTACTGCGTTGGCTTTGCGTACTGCGTAGTTAATGTTAGCAGCCCCCGCGCGTCCGCTTCTACGAATATTTAAATCAGCTTCACGCTGTATCCCGCACACAGCAGGGTAGACAGAGGGAACCTAGTGTTAAGACACTCCGTTCCCCACTTTCTGCCGAATTCTAGAGGCATTGCGTGTTGAGTAGCAGAACTCAACGCCGCGCTTAGCCTCGACACCAGAGCGAAAATATGGAAATATAAATCTAAGTAAATATTTCATCTTCTCGAGTGGGGATCGAACCCACAACTAATCGGTTTTACAGTCACATTTCGTTCCACTGCGCCACGACTGGCCTCGAATATATTAATAAAGTGCTTTAAAATAGGTGGTTAAGTATTTTAGCATGTTTATCTATACTGTTATACACTTAACTAACTAATATAATCGTTTTGCTTAAACTCTAAGATCTTTGGATCTACTGGTCCGATTTACTTTCTTTTTGTTTTGTATGAAAGCTGCATTCTTCAGAAGTGCTATAGGCTATATAACATTACAGTGTAGCCTTAGTAAGCCTCAAATAACGAAATAACCATAATAAAGAAAGCTATCGAATTCCTTTAAAATTGCTTTAAGCGCGTGCGCTGCCCACATAGTTAAATATATGTCAGTACTTGTATAACAAACATATTCCATTTTATTAAATCTAAATTATTATTGCTATTCTGGAAATTAGCCGGACAAACAGACTGAAGACAAAAATATATATTGTTTGATTTTGTTTTAGTACCGCGTGCCTAACTATATATATGCACTTGAAAACACACCGTTAATTTGAAATCATAAAAAGACACATCAATGACATATATTAAATCATGATATTTACAGATAGTAAAGTAGGTGCGGGCACGACAAACGCGATTTTTGGCAACAAAATTAGCCTACAGCGTGCAGTGAAAGTGTCATAAAAATCAGTTTAGCTGTTCTGGAAACATAAAGACAGACCAACAGACAACAATTTTAAAATTGTTTGTTTATGTTTTAGTATCATATATATTACTAAAAAAGAAATAATAACGGAGATTTTACTGTTGGTTTGTGCTCGCTAATCTAAGAAACGGCTGAATCGCTTTAAATACAGTTTTTATTATTGTATATGTCAATCGATTCATATAAATATAAATTATTTTGTTCGACTAAAATGCTGTAAAATAACTTTTTTATTAAATTGGCTGAAATTTTAGTTTTCATTGTATAGATATTGTCTTTAAACTGATAATATTATTATATATAATATTATATATTTAGTTCAAACGGACGAAGTCGTGAGCCAGTCGCTAGTATGTTATAAAATTCGTTCTAAGGCATTCTTAAAATTTATCGTGTCGAATCCTAAAAAAACGAACTCTAAAACATCTAAATAAAAATCCACTACTAAGAGCTGTTCAAGATGCTAAAGTGAATAAGTTAAGTTAATGCTCCTAGATGGGACTTGCCCCGCACCTGCCATCGATCGGGTAATCCCCGGCAACAGGGAGGCATAAATAAATATGACAGGTGCTTAAATAATACCTTGTATTTTTCTGTTTTCTTTTATAATATTTTCTTATTGATAAAGCCAATATGGTGTGGAACGTTTAATTGTAATCGTTTCTCGGCATTGAGTTCTACCACTCAACACGCAGTGTTTTAAATTCGGACGGAAAACTGAGAACGAAATATTGAACACTATGTTGCAAAATATTGTGCTATGTGGGAAAAAAAAAACGTAAAGTTGTTTTGGCATTTAAATCATACATTAAAATTTATTTCTTAGGTAGAGTCAATGTAGTATTAAGACACTGTCTTCCACATATCGCCTTTTTATCTAACCAGAATGCCTATTTTCTGAAATTGCAACGAGCGAGAATCGAATCAATAACTATAGCGTTTATACTCACAAATTGGAAACTGAATTTTATTTGAAGACTGAAATTGGTTTTGAGGAGTTCACATAAGGGAACCGGCAACGGGCATTTTATAGGGGCCCTTTATAAGTACTTGTATCGCCTAACTCTTTTGTAGACTATCTCAAATATTAATAAAATACCTGATGCCAGTCTTGACGCAGATACACAAGTGTGTGATTGGTTGTGGGTGCGATACCTACCCGAGAAAATGAAATATTTACTAAAATGTATATTTTCATTTCTTGTCTTTACTATGGAGGCAAAGCACGGCGTTGAGTTCCGTCACTCAACACGCAACGCTTTCAGAATTCGGCGAAAGATGGGGAACCGATTGTCTCAAAACTACGTTCCCTCTGTCTACCCTGATGTGTCCGGAATACAGCGCGAAGCTAAACTTAATTTAACTTCCGCTTTATCCCTAGCGGAGTAGTCAGAGTGAACGGAACGCCAAACGCCTCGTCCACTGTCATCAACCTTCCTCCAGTATCTTTGACACTGTGTTTTCGAAGGTCAACAAGCTCTCCCTCTACCTCTCTTACCACTCACTTTTCCATCATAAATCTTTTATGCCATTCTTTCATAACTCATTCGTTCGACGTGCCCAAACCAGCTTTTGCATGCAGAACACGTTCTTCTTCATTCTCACCGTGACATCCTCGCTAGTACCTGCCATGTTGTGTATCTCTTCATTGCAGATTCGATCAGCTAAGCTGACTCCCTATATCCTACGAAGAGATCGCATCTCCACGGCATTCATATTTCTTTCATTCTTCTTCTGTAATTATCACGTTTCGGTGCTGTATAACAGCGTTGGTACCAATACTGCATTGTGTAAGGCCAAACGCGCAGCTGTGCTGACGTTTCGTTGTCTCATCAATGCAGCTAAGGCTACGTTAACCCTGTTACAGGCAGCAATACGCCTTTCCACATCCATTTCGTATCTTCCAGCACTAATTAACATACTTCCCAAATATACCACTTCATTCTCTTGTTCTAATATCTTGCCATTTACTCTGATCTTGCATTCCGTCCTTTCTTCATCTCTTTTTGATTTTTTTAATTAATAAAAACAAGTATAAACGTGGCATACCAAATTCTTTCCCATATATTACACTAATGTAATCAGTCCATTTCGCTTACACTAACCAGATTGAGTGAGACAAAACAAGACTGTCTAATATAGGTCAAGTTCACATCTGGGGGATAAATTAAACTCCTTTACTTCATAATGTAGTTATCTTTCTTAAGAATTTAAAAGCCGCGAAATTTCGAACGAGACGATTTTGATTCGTTGCGTTGTCGTTCGATTCCCACTTGAGGGGATGAATTATTTTCATTTCCTCGCTCTGATTTCAAGACAAAACGCGGCGTTGAGTTCCACCTTTTCTTTTTCCCGGAAAGCGAGTAACGTAGTGTTGTGGTGTATATGTGTGCTTAATACTAGGTTCCCACTGCCTACTTAACTACATGCGGTATATAATTTTATATCAATAAAGTATTATTATATTTTCTTGAAAGTCAACCACAATTTATAAGCTTCTACAGCAATCAAACTCCATGACCAAAAACAGTCATTATCTAAACTTAAAAAAACTCTTCTCTTCCTTTTTTCTTTTCCGTTACTAAGAATCTGATAGACAAATTAATAATTGTCTTGAACTACCCACTTTTAGATGTAAAAAGCAATAAAAGTTGTTCGAGCGGAAATCTGTGTCTTGTAAGATCACCGCATCTGCTTGCATTATATCATTAGGATAAGGGTTTAGGGTTAAACTGTCAAGTTATAGGTGGTGGTTGCGCGTCCGATTCGCTAGTAAAATAATAAAATGCGACGTTGTTTTTTTTTTAAATGAAAATCAAAGGATAAAAATAATGTTAAATTTAAGTTAGAGTTAAAAAAAAAATATACTAAAATTGTAGACGTCAGTAGTCATATAAATATTATACTATGTGGATCAAAAAAATTCTAGAGGCGGCAGAGTGGCGGAATTCAACGCCGTGCTTTGCCTCGATATCAGAGTGAAGAAAATGAAATATAAATTTAAATAAACATTTAATTTCCTCGACACACAACCAGTCGCGTTTACAGTCTCACCTGCTGCCTGACTGGCCTTACACAAAGTTGTTTGAAGAAAAGATAATCAACTATTAAATTTGAAATTGAGTTGTATATCTGAATATATACCTTTTTCATGTTTGACTTTCTCAATTACACCTCTCATCAAGATACCAGCATGTAGGCCTAAAATATCTATGTCATTAATTTGAGTACGACTGTAAACACTATTGTGTTTACAGTGAACTCGATTCGCACTCGAGGAAATGAACCAATATCCATACACTCTTTGATCTTTTTAATGGTAAAGGTTGCCTGGAAGAGATCACCTGTGGTGATAAGGCCGCCTTTACACCATACTTTCCATTGTTTTCCTTGAATATTTTTATTTTTAAGCTGGTGTAATAAAGTATTAAATATATAAATAAATAAATAAATGAACTATTTAAAACTTGAACTATTTTCATTTCCTCGCTCTGGTAAACGAGGCAAAGCGCGGCAATGAGTTCGGCTCCAGAATATAACAGAAAGAAGGAAGTGTCTTAATGATAACAGAATATCTTAACACTAGGTTCCCAGATTCCTTATGCGCACCCAGCTATGAGGTAAAAAAATCATGCGGCGAATTAGTGCCCTAACACCAGCATTAGTTCTACAAACATTCAACAGGCATAGCTCCAAAAAAATTACCAAAGCGAGGAAATGAAAATAATTAAATTATATTTACAGTCGGACCCTAACATTATGCAACAAATTTGGAAAATTTGAAATATATTTTTAGAAAACGTACAAAAATATTAACATTGAAAACCGTCCAAGTATCACTAAACCAGATGATTTTATAAAGCAACTTCGAATATATAATTTTATTACTGAGATATTATCCCATGAATATCTTTACCAGATTATCAGACAATAAGTTACTACTATATTAAGCTAACATGTTTTATATTATTTTGGGGAAGTTATAAAATTATGAGGTCGTTGTGGCACAGTATGACAGCGTCGGTAAACGTGTCAGTTGTCATATTTAAATTAAAATATTATTGAGTTCCGCCACTCAACACGAAATCACTCAAAAACTGGAACGAAAAGTAGGAAACGTAGTGTCCTAAAACAAGGTTCCACCTGTCTAGCCTGATATGCAGGAAGAAGCATAAAAATACATTTATTAGAGACGGCTCCTCGCTCATAGAGGCCGAGGAAGACTTAATTAACTAGAATACGGTACTTAACTGCGTTACGTACGTTTGGTGTTGATCGGGGTATTTGTCTGTCAATCAATCTTGCGTCAATCTCAAGTTCAGAAAAAGGTCGGCTATTGAAACGTTGGGCGTCTTCTGGCCGAATATTTTATATTCCTATACAAGACAAATACTGTAAGTAGAGAATTTGTTCTTATATTATTGTTAGCATATAATTATACAGTGGTATGACTGTGTACGCGATTTGAAATTCGATTCCGATTCAAGGGAATGCAAAGCGTGAAATTGTTTTTTTTCTAAATTATTATTTAAACGGAAATTATTAACTAGAGGTGTAAAAATAAATATGGAGACGGTGGAAATGTCGCCCCCATTTGGTTTTTACAGTCCAGTATGAAAACTAAAAAGAATACAAAAACTTAATAATTCATCGCTAGTTTGATATTTATTTATCTATATATAATTTATAAGGAATGAAATAAATTAAAAGCAAAAAAAACTTTTTTAGAAAAAGCTTTTGTATAAACGCACTAAAAAGGAGAAAATCTTTTTTTTCTTTTAAATTTTAACTATCGACTTATAGCCTCATTATACACAATTTATATAATCATAAAAACTTGTCGCGGTTATCAATATTTAAATAATTTGAAATTTAAAAAAGTAAAGTTTAACTTAGCAGATTATTCATAACTAAATTAGTACTAGTTTATTTACACAAGTAAATCGCGCGATAAACTTTTATGATCATATAAATTGTGTATAATGAACCCTATAACCTTATAAGTCAATAGTTAAAATTTAAAAGAAAAATTTTATTTTCTCCTTTTTAGAGCGTTTAAATAAAAGCTTTTTCTAAAAAAGTTTTTTGCTTTTAATTTATTTTTTACTTTTTTATTATCACTGGCTAGGTTTCTTAGCCTGCTCATCTCATTCAACGCATTATTGTTGCAAGATTGTTTGCTGGTTAATTTCGAACAGTCCAGCTATTTAATAAGGAAACCTGATAATTTTGCCCAACTTAAGGCCACGGATGCTTGACCAAAGCATACGTGGCCTTAACAGCAAAGAGCTTCGAGCCTAAGTAGATAACGATGTAGTCGATAGTACTACCTTACATTTTGCGTACTGTTCAAGTCCAACATAATACAGTTGCTAACATTCTTCGTTCCGCGGTTCCGTGACTATTTTTTGCTGAAAATTGCACAGACTTGGTCTGAATTAGGTGAATATTAGGTTTAGCTTTATCAAGTTTTAACTGTTGTTGAGTAGGTGTTTCGTTATTGTCCTGATCACGAGTTTCGTGACATCTTTGGCGTTTTGCGTCATTGTCTTCGTTATCAAGTTTTTACTGCAGTTTTAATTTCTTTTTCTCCAGCCTTCTCTTCTTTTGTGTTGATATTTCTGATTTTACCATTTTGGTCCCACGAGTACCGAAGAAAGATTCTTCGACCCTCCTAGAGTTCCGTTTAGAAGGGCAACATGGTTCGCCCAGGTGCCCTGGGATGATTCATGACATCATATTACACCCCGCTGCCACTCTGTCCTTGGCACGGCCTCACCTTGACTTGGTTGTTCGGAAGAATGCGCCACTTATTTCAGCTTGAAGCTTACTTGTGTTCGACGAAAAACAGTTCCGGGTTTGATTTTTTTTTATGGAAAAAGACAAGGCAAACAAGTGACCGGGTCACCTGATGGTATGTGATCATCACCGCCTACGACCCCGTGTAACCTCAGAGGTGCTACAGGTGCGTTGCCGGCCTTTAAAGTTATATAGTTGTCCTTCTCCTAGACAGGTTAAAGACCAATGTTGATGACGCCAAATTACACAAGTTAAAGTTAGTCAATCGATGTTACAGGCATGACATTCTCAGCGAACCCTTTCATTATATGAAAGCACAAAAAACTTCAATAGTGCTAGGTGTAATATATTGGATTTAGAGTGATGTCACTTTATTTTTCTGATTATTCTCGGCAAGCCCTTCCGTTTGATACATACCTTATCGTGCATTGTCATCCAAACCAACCGTGTATACAAAATTTCAGCTCAATCGGTTGAAGATATCTACTTCAAAATTGAACTCAAATATTTCATCCGAACTAACAAACATATACTGCAAGTTAAATAAAAGCTTTTAAAAAATATGACAGAATATTAAAAAATAAATATATTCCGAATAAACGAAAATTTAACAATTTAAGCCAAATTTAGCCAAATAAAATGTATTGAACTTAATGACAAAAATGACAGATATATTTCGGCTGCACAGCCAGTATGAGCCCGTAAGTTATAGATTTGATGCTGAATCCACACTTCTCCAAGTCTGTCTGATTTTCTACTTATAGCAAAGATTCATAAAATTGATAGCTGAGGTAGTAAAATAATTAAATACTTTATCAGTATGTTATATGGCCCCCAGGACCATAATACAAGCAATATAAGGGGGCCAAATTACCAATATAATGGAATCGATTAACAAGCCTTATTGCATATAAAACATTGAATACTATGCATATTTACCCTAAAAATCCTGTAGGGCAACGTTCATGTAAGTATCGGCGTGCGGTGTAAGGGCCCCCGGCAGGTACTGCACTTGATAGTTTACCCCTTTTCCCACAAAATAGCAATCCCCGCTAGTAAGTAGCTGCATTGTCAGTGCCTACGTTGACATCGAAACAGGCAGTGTTAATTATGTTTTGAAATTCTGACGCGGCCTCTCAGGCCTCATGTAGGTACTTACGTAAGTTTTTGTTCTATTAATATGTATTTTTTACATATATTAGTAACTATAAATATACCAGGGACTTACGATAGTAAGCAAAATAGTTATGAATTAGATTTATAGCCATTAAAGAGTTCTCGGATACGTATAAATACATTGAATCCATATAGTGAGTGACTGATTGAGATCTGGCTTGCGACTAAATATTCCAGCGGATCAAAGTTTGACAACGTTGGCAAAGATTTAGTCCGTAGCAGAGTAAGCATACAGATACTTGTACTAATGAAGATGGAGATGAAGAACTTATGAACCCTTTGACATTTCTGTAGCAGGTTTTGGATATTACTTCTTAGTAGTCTCTCAATTCTCATCTTCATATATAATGTATATGTGGAAAGACAAACAAATTAGAAACTGATAAAGGTACTATAATAAAAAAAATAGCCAGTTGGTATTAAAGCTTATAAAGCGAAAATTATGCATTTCAAGGTTTCCGTAATTTAGAATTAATTTTGCAGGAGTACTTTGTTCTGATAAGCTTGAAACATGTAAAGATGAAGCTGGAGAAGTCAAGACACGAAGACGTCGTTCGTACTCATGTAAACTCAAAATAAAGTCGACATACAGATGCCGTTCGTGCAAAAATTACGTTTGTTTGCAGTGCGCGAAAAAAATTTGCCCTGACTGTGATTAGAATTTAAGGTGTAGTTAGACTGTGGATATTTCTTTTTCAAAAGGTTTATTTTTCTTAAATTTATCTTCTTAAAGTCAGAAATACTATTTTTTGTTATTACGAAAGGATTTTTTTCGTGTTATAATATTTACCTCATACCTTTCTTTAAAAGAAATCGATAGTTTATATACAGCCTCTCAGGCCTCACGTCAGTACTAGAGTTTCAAAAGTTTCACGTACTTAAATATTAAACATAATGCCGAACTCTCTGCAGCTATGACTTGATATTTACAAAATTATTGAAATAATTGCTGCACATTAAAAAGTTTTGACACCGTCTGGTCAATAAGTAGTCTAGTTGACTGGGACCCGCTATTATACGTGATAAGGTGCTAAAGATTCTTTTGGGAGAACATATTCACGATGGCCAGATCAGACGCAATACAGGTTCTCAGAATATTTTCTTCCTCTGTATTGCGAAGACCGTGACCGGACCGAGACTGACAGCAGCCTTACCGACGTGACCGTTCAAGTCCCCCCCAACAAGACCACTTCGGTAGACGGTACAGAAAGTAGCACCTCTTTATACTGCTCTCAGAATGTCTCCTTTTCGGACGCCCTACATCCCACCTGGGGAGCATAGGCACTGATTAAGTTTGTGGTTACGCCCTCAATCAATACCCTTACTCGTATCAAGCGGTCGCAGCGACGCTCAACTTCAAGGAGCCCATTCTGAAGCTCTTCAGAAAGCACTACCACCACACCGTTTCTACCCGAAGGTGACCCAGTGTATATAAACCGGTAACCCTGTCCGATGTTACGGGACTTATTGCCCTTCCAGCGAGTTTCCTGGAGGAAAGCACACTGGACCCGACGTCTCATGAGTACATCTGCGAGTTCCCTGCATCGTCCGGTTAGAGAGCCAATATTCCACGTTGCAAAGCGGGGTTTCCGTCTGGGTACTTGCGTCTTTAGCCATGCCCGTACTTGACACGGTAGCCCTTGCCCACTTGTCGCAGGTGTAGGGCGATGTGCCTGCGCGTCGTTTTGCGGCGACGCCCTAGTCGTACCCAGTCTTTTCTTGGTTCATTCCATGTTATGGCGAGTTTTGGTTTTTAGTGGAGCGATTGCCATCTGACCTCCAAAACCCCTTTGAGGGGGGAAACCGGGGGGCAAGGAATAGGACAGACAGAAAAGGGGGAAGGATGGGTAGAGAAGGCTGTATAATACACATTGCACGTTTCCAACTTTTTAACTTGGCTGGACACGCTGGCGCTTGTCTTGATAAGAAGGACCACTATACTCCGTTCCCCATTTTCTACCGAATTCTGGAGGTATTGCTTGTTGAGTCCACTATATATATTTTTCTATATTATAATAAAACAGTTAGTAAAGCAATAAAAATTGTGTTGGTACATTTAATATATAGTAGGAAACACTAAGCAAGCATTTTTCATACGGGAACGAGAAAACGGGATTTTTCATATTATGTCTTTGAAATAAAATGTTGAGGGCAGTGACTTTCTACTATTTTATATATTAGTTGACCTTATTTATACTGTAAGCCCAATAAATTTAACTTTCATAGACAAACAATATATATACTTTTAAGAAAGCATTTAAATTTGAACGTTGCGGGATTTTTATATTTTAGAAAACTTTAAAAAGTATATCTTATACATTTCCATTTTTTGAAACATTGCATGTTGATTAGCAGTACTCAACGCCGCACGTTGCCTTGTCAGAAGAGCGAGGAAACGAAACTAATACATTCCACCGAGTCGGTTTGACTGCACCCCGACAGCCTCTAATAACTAGTTATAGCAGTTCTCTTGTACAAAATCTTAGAATACCTAGTATAAATTGGGCATTATAATAAAACAAAATCAATAAATAATATTAACGATTGTCCCAAACAAACATTTGTCGGCCGCTACACCTGCCTTTGTTACGCGCTCGTAAATCTGATTTATCGCCTTCCAATTTGTACGTTCTTTATGTTGTATCAAATATGGTGAATAGGTAGTATATACTTATATATGTTTTTTTTCAGCTTCACGCTTTATTCCACATCGCAGGGTATCCCGCAAGTAGAGAGAAACTTAGTGTTAAGACATTCCATTCCCACTTTCCACCCAATTTTTGTAGGTAAAAAGTCCAATAAGAAGTATAGCAGGCTTGCCTTAAAAAGGAAAAAAACCCGACAAGCTTAGCTTAGCCCTTTCATCTGATACCTCACCTGGACTAGCGGCTTGAATACCAAATTTTGCCACCCTTTTAAGGCTTTTTTTTAGGATTTAACCATAAATATATAGATTTCACATTTTTGTCTAAGCTAAAACTTCCTGTAGATATATATGTTTTGTCTAAGCTAAAACTTCCTGTAGATATATATGTAAGATATATGGTTTGAATTTCAACTCGATATCTCCAAGCGTTCCTGAGATAAAGGGTCTTGACAGACAAACAGACAGATGGAGAACAAAGTGATCTTATAGGGGTTCCTTTTTTCCTTTAAAGGTACGGAAGCCTAAAAAAAGAATAAAATTGAGTGACTAGCCACTATGAATACTCATTAAGACACTTCCGTTCCCCATTTTCGCCGAATTCTGACTGTATTGCGTGTTGAATGGCGGGACTCAACGCTGCGCTTTGCCTTGTTACCGAGCGAGGAAATGAAAATATATCATATGAATGCTAACTCCCAAAATATCAGATGTAACGCCATTTCTATTTATAGTTAAAATTATAACAAATTTTAACATGGTTTAAATTGGCACACATAAATGTTTTTAATATAATCATTGTTCATGACTAAATTTATATCAATATTATATTAATTTACATCAATATAATTTTTACATCCTATGTTTAAACATTTGTTTATATAAGGTCGGAACAAAACTATTTTCGTATTGTTCATTCAAAGGAAAATATTTTTTTTAGGTATATTTTTTTATTTATTTGTAATATGTATATGCCGTTTTGATCGATGACTTGTTGCCATCTTATGTATAGTATAGTAAATTTTTTTTATCAAAAATCTGACAGGTAATGTTTACAGTATTCTTTTGAAGTTAGCTTTATGCTTCCTAAAGAGTACTGAAATTACCGAAATAGTTGAAGTCTAATAGAGCAAGGTCAGAGCTATACGGAGAATGTATCAACACATTCCAGCCAAGCTCTCTCAATTTTTGCTGCGTGGCTATAGATGAGTGCAGTCTGGCGTTGTCATGGTGGAACACCACGCCTTTCCTATTCACCAGCTCCAGCCGGTTTTTCTCAATAGCTTTTTTTCACCTCATCAGTTTCTGACAGTAGAGGTCAGAATTGATAGTTTTACCCGATGGCAAAAGCTCATAGTGGACCATTCCTTTCCAATCCCACCATATACATAGCATCACTTTGTTCCGAGTCAGGCCGGGCTTTGCCATGGTCTTAGAGGCTTGACCATGTTGCGACCATGATCTTTTTCGCACATTCTTATCGTAAGTCACCCAATTTTTATCATTCATTCATTCATCTCGCAATCAACTGTGCAAGAAATGGTTCGGAATTGTTACGTTTCAACAAAGAATCGCAAATGGAAACACGTTGCATTAGGTTTCTCTCAGTGAGATCATGTGGTACCCAAATGTCATTTTTTTCTTGTACCCAGATTTTCGTAAATGACCAGTTCTTCAGCAATGTCGTCTTGGTCCACTTTCGTAAACATGTCACTGATTTTATCTGTGACAGGGCCAGAGCTAACTCCATCTTTCACACAAAAGTTTCCAGACCTGAAACGCTTGAACCACATTTGTGCTACTTTTATTGATACCGCATTAGGCACTACAGTAAGCCGCACAAATTTTATTAGCGGCGTTCGTCGCATTTTTACCTTTTTTGTAATAAAACTTCCAAATGTACCGAATTTCTTCGTCACATCAAAAAAATTGAAATATGGCGGGGATAGTTTTTTTTTATTTATTGCATCTTCAGAATATCACATTTATTGGTATTAAAACCAGCGAATTACATTCAGTACAGCCAAAGAGGTTTGATTACTAATAATACATTCAAAACATATATTCGTGACTAAAAATTCAGTATAAATTCTTATTTAAATGATGCAGAGCCTAGTTTCGGGGACAAACGAAAACACAGGAAATGGAATCGGCGGAGTATTTTGATGTACATATTTACAGAATGGTCTTTTTCGCACTACTGGTTTGTGAAAAGTTTGTTTTTGTTTATTAAGATAAAAAAATCAGTCAAGTGCAAGTCGGTCGGCTCACCAAGGGTTCCTTACCAAATTTATCATAAATCAACGGGTTACACTAATTTTGTATGACATAGAGTACAAATATAGGATTAAACGATATTTTTCTATGATAGACCATGGTATATATAGGACAGTGAAAAATTATAGTGGGCAGGAACATAGTATACTTAATGGTTTTGACAGACGGACAATAAAGGGATCCTATAAAAGGTTTCGTTTCTTCTTTGGAGATATGAAATACTAAAAGACTTTTTAGTTTATCCCACTTAGCAGAGGAGACAAAGGGAACACAGTCAATTTTTATTGCTGGCAATTATATTTTCAAACTAGCCAGATCCGGTTGTGGAAGCCATTGAAATATACTCACAAAACTTTATCTAAATTGGTCTACCCGTTTAGAAGGAACATTGTGACAAACAAACGTACAGAAAAATATAAATTAAAATCAAACTAGAGCACGAACGCGAGCGTCAGCTGCTAGCATCATATTTTATATAAGCTTGTTAATTTTTTTACGCCCATGTGAATTATTTAGCTGAATTTAATAACATATTAAAAGTAAGTGGAGTAGGGAAATGGAAATAATTTTATTGTCAACTCTCCCTAAATGTTATTGAATATTCATAAATAAGACATAAAGCAGGCATACAAATACAAATACAAAGCAGGATAGGCAGAGGGAACTTAGTGTTAAGTAAGCCACTTTGTTCCGCAGTTTCTGCCCAATTTTCTTTACCTTGTGTGTGGTGGATGGGAACGCCGCGATTATTGTAAATTATATACTAGTATTAAGCATTCCAAAATATTTTTGTTCAGCCCAAACTGAAACTATATTGTACTTTCTAAATAAAATACCATTTCGTGATATGCGTCAACCGGAAATAGAAACTGTATATCATTTAAACAAAATTCTCTCATCGTACTGTAGTGCAGTTGACTCAAAGTTTGTCAGTTGTTGATATTTTATGGTAGCTGGAGCGTTTCCAGTTTTACTGTATTTTTATTTTAGAAAATTTAAAGTTATTTTTGGATTTTTTTGTATTTTCATTTGCTTGCTCTAGTAACGAGGTAATGCTTTGGGTTACCGAAAGTAATAAACAGAGTGTTGATTTTCACCCTCTTTGCTATATGTGGGAAGCTTGAAGCTAAATAAAATATAATTTATATTTGGTGAAGTATACAAAATCATAGAAAGCTTTTATGCCATAAATTGCAACAGTCAGACGCTAGTTGACTGGAAAATATATATAAAAAAATCTTAGCTACATTGGAAACTACTCTTGAAGTGTTTGAATGCGAAAGAATAAATGTTAGGTTACCAGGTTCCCTATACTTACCCTGCTATCTGTGCGACACAGAAGCTATAAATACTTATATAATGGTTTCACAAGACTCTCATATTATATGCATCTAGTAGTGAGTCGTCTCTAGAAATGTGTAATCGCCGTACAAAAATGCTACACGAGGCAAGTCTTTCGACGAAAAAATGTTTACCCCACACAAAAAGGTTCATTATAGTAGGCGCGTTCCGATTGGAAGACTCGACGCGCTAAGAAGTGTGATGAGACTGTACAATGATATTTCAGAATTCCAGACTCTTGTATGTCTTTTATATGGGGACTGTAGAGAAAATTGTCGACAAAATTTTTATGTGTGGGACATTTATTTGGTTTGTTTTTTTTTAGGGCCGTCGTGGCTTAGGTTCAGAAGCGTGCGACTGTAGACGCGACGGTTGTGGGTTCGATTTCCGATTCGATGTGATTTTATGAGGCAAAGCGCGGCGTTGAGTTCCGCCACTTTAAAAGCAATGCCTTGTGAATTTGGCGGAAATTGAAGAACGGAAGAGTTGTAGTGGGAACGGAGTATCTTAATATTAGGTTCCTAGGTTCCCTCTGTCTACACCATTCAGTGCGGCTTACAACGTGAAACTAAAGTAAACAAATTGTTTTTTTTTTAGCTTCACGTCAGAGTAAGCTTAGTGACAAAACACTCCATTGTCCACTTTAAGCCTGAATTCGAAAAAAATAAATAAAATGGCACTTTGTGGGTTCGATCCCCACTCGAGGAAATTAAATATTTATTTAAATTTATATTTTCGTTTCTTTGCTCTGGTGTCTAGGCAAAGTACGGCGTTGAGCTCCGCCACCAAACACGCAATCCCTCCAGAAATCGGCGGAAAGCCAAAACAAACGCCTCGCTTAGTCTAACCACAACGCAGAAATGCAAAATAATTCATTTATTTTCACCGAACAAGTATCGAACCCCTAACCGCCCCACCTACAGTTAAATGTCTCGATAGAAAGACAATTTATACATCACTAAGTCCTCCAACCAAAAGTTTCTCCCATTAATTCTCACAAGCAGAGAGGGAGCATGTCAAATTAAACTCAATAATTCTTTGCAGGTAACGCAAGCTCGCGATGTTCACCGTATAATTGTAGGCTGACATATCTTGATAAATGAAAACAGCGGGCCACAGAGATGGCCTCTTTCAAAGGTAAGCCAACATCAACTTTATTTGCTTACTAACATAAGGTTTATATTATAGTAAACTGATATTTAATTAAGTTTCGTTGGATTTTTAACTTTATTTCTCGAAATATAGCATCGGTTTTCTTATAACAATCATAATACGAACCTTACCCTTGTTAATATGTAAGAAAAGTATGCAAGTAATTCGAAGTTATTTTAAAAGGGATAGAAATGAGGGACCAATTTCATTAAGCTGGTGTGATTTAGTACCAATATTAGTTTACTTGAGTAATATTTTTGGGTAATGTACTGACATGGTTACGCTAAAATTAGAATTTTTTTATTCTAAAGATGCGTTAAGCAATTTTGTGTAAGGGAAGTCTTTTGATTTCGCATTAGTAACATGCTAAAATTTACAGTTTAATGCGTGCATACCATACCAACACATTCTACGCATCCGGTTGTGTGAATGTTGTGTGGTGGTGCACTTCTTGAATATTTATTTTATCATAGCGTTAAATTCTGCCACTTATTATGTATTTTTTTCAAAACTAAGCAGAATCCGAAGTAACTTTTTGCTTTTAGGAAATTGCGTATTGATTGACTAGTAGTCTAGTGTTAAAATACTCCACTTCGCACTTTCTTCTGAATTCTGAAGGCATTCTGAGTAGCAGAACTTAACGCCACAGTAAAGGAGCTGGAATAGAAGGTATGGCAGGTTGTAAGTTTGAGGAGGTTATCACTTCGTGACCTTAGTTCAAGGTGTAGAAGAGAATCGGACCCAACAAAGCTGAATCGCTCTTTTAAATAAGAGGGAACGAAAGGATTGTATAGGATTGAAAAATAAGGTAAGCATACGAAAATTGCAGCTAAGTTTAATAAGAAGCCATCCAAGCTGATGACAAGAATCAGAAACGTGATGAAATTTAAGCAGACCAAAAACAAATCTTAAACATAGATCTTGTAACCTCTCTAGTTTATTTAATTGCTCCTCAGATATACCCGTGTAACATGAGTCAGCATAATCTAAAATCGGTAGCAGTAGTGAATGAGCTAGAGCAGTTTTGGTTTTGATAGGAAGAAAATATTTCCATCTTTTCATGGCTCCGATATTAGCGAATAGTTTTCTGCTGACCTCAGCTATCTGCCCTGACCAAGATAAGACTAAGATAAGACAAGACAATTTGAGTTGTCTTAAAAGATCCCAAGGTTAAATCAGTACCATCAAACTGTATAGTAGTAAGTATGTACTGTAGTAGGAAGGCCATTCATATAAAAAAAAATACTGCTTTGTACTATATGTACCTATGATACTGAAATGCGATTTTCCAGGATTAACGGTATGTACATAAGACCTGTTTCACCTACCAACATTTCATATTGAATTTATGAATCGCTTCATCTATATCACTCGAAGACGTATCTAGGTAAATCTGCAAGTAGTCAGCATATAAATGGTAGGATGAGGAAAGATTTTGGGAAATAATATTAATGAAAATAGAGAATAGTTGATGGGAAAAGACACTCCCTTGAGGAACACCTATAAAAGAAAAACGAAAGGAAGATATTTTGTCAATGGCTTGTACGTATTGTCGCTGATCAGATAAATAGCCTCTGAACCATTCTGTAGCTTGAGAAGAGATGTTAATCGATCGTAAAACAGCGACACTGATCTACTGTCCACTGTGTTAAAAGCGTTACGAGCAAAACAATAACAGTAACATTTTGTCTATCCATATTTAGCCGTATATCATCACAGACTTTAATTAAGGCAGTGGACGTACTGTTCGCACTACGAAAACCAGACTGCAACTCAGATAGAATATGATTTTCTAAAAGGTACTTACTGATTTAGCTGTTGCGAGACAATACGTTTTAAAACCTTTGACAGGAAAGGAAGTATTGAAATGAGACGGTAGTTAGATCTATAATTTTACGACTTTGGAATGGGAAAAATGCGAGCTATTCGCCACACACTAGGAAAGGAATTAGTGGTCAGGGATAAATTAAAATATAGGTAATTACAGATTTTATTACCTGGTTATTACATGATTTTTTTTACCTGGGCTAATGGATTGGAGTTGAAATTGTTGTTGGAAACGGCAGGGAACTGTTAAAATTCAATGTATTTGTCTTAATACTACCGTTCATAGGTGTAATTGATGTGGAATGTGTGTTTTTTATGGAAGAGGCCAAGGCAAACGAGCGTTCGGGTCACCTGATGGTAAGTGATCACCGCCGCCCACGATCTCGTGCAACACCAGAGGAGCTACAGGTGCGTTGCCTGCCTTTAAGAAGGGTTGGGCGCCGGAGCCCGGCATTACCTGATGCGAAACGCAGTGGCATAAAGCCACTACTTAACGCCGGTTTTAAATGCCGGGGGTGGTAATGATCCGGTCGAGTCTGCCCATGCGTGTTGCCATT
>DWLH01000318.1:0-23337 GCA_018249795.1 Heliconius telesiphe telesiphe
GCATGTATCAAAGTCAGCTGTGTGTGAGCATACTGTGGATAAACCCAGCCACTACATTAGGTTTGATAAACCCCAAATCCTCGTTAAGGAAAACAGATACATTCCTAGAATGATCCGCGAGGCTATTGAAATACAAAAACATCCTAATTTCAATAGAGAGGATGGCTGTAAATTTTCTACCACCTGGGACCCACTCATAAAATCATTGAAGTTTCAAACCCACCCTACTAGAGGGCAAGATACTATCACCTCATTCTGCAGGAATCCAGGGCAGTACGCGAGGCAATTAAGAAATCGTTGGCGGTAGTTTGATATAATAATTATGTCAACTGACCGACGAATGCCACCTCAGTCTAGGTCTACCCGTGACCACGGACTACTGCAAAGTGTTCGAAACGTCGGGTTTCCAAAATGTCTTAAATATATCTAAATCTTAAATATATGCGATTAATCCGATTAAAATAGTTTAATTTCAAATGTGTAATAATCGTGAAAATCAATGAAGTTAATATATTAAATATTGGCACCGTGCACGACTACAGCGCCACTCAGCGTACGCAAATTTGTTGGCTCTGACATTTTAGTTTTGTTAAGATTTTACTTTGTACATTATTGCAAATTATTGTTTTTAGAGAATACTTGTGCAAATAATTATATAATAATAATATCAATACTAGTCAATTGAAACGTTATTTTACTGAAAATTATTTCAGTAATGTGTGGTAGCTTTGGCAATAAAAAGAAAATAAGTCATAGAAAAAATGTTTTATTATTATTAAAATATGCAATATAAAAATGCTTATTATGAACTAATTATTTAAATGTTTTATTTGTAAGTGTAATTGAATAAAGAAATATTTACAGATCTAAAGATCTTTTTCAAATATGGGGGCCTGTAAATTTACCAATACACAGAAGATATGTATAATTTCTGAAATCAATGCAGTTAAATAAATTTTGGTTTAAAATATTACATGTTTCTTATGTTTCTTTTCTGGAAATTTCACCCTTATTTTGAAGGAAAGGGGCCATAACAATCTTCACCTATTTTCCACTTCGATCTATAACTGTTCTTATATCTGGAAAACCTTTATAAGCTAAAACAATATCGTTGCTGATGGTTTTAATAATATTTTTTGCTCATCATTACAGATGGATGAAAACCCAGTAAAATGTTTTTTTTTTTTGTTGAAGATACCACATCTGTATGTGTTTTTGAGGGGTATTACGTATTATGTTCTTAATTTTTTTGTCCTTTTTAATGTAAATAATTGAGTTGTCTTTTATCCGTTTGTACTTCATCATCACATACTTATATAAATATATCTTTACATGTAAATGTATATCTTGCATTGTAGAATTTCTCATTTTCTTTACTTAATATCCCGATAAGTCGAACATTTTGCTTTGACATTAATAGTTGACAAAGCCTACATTTTTTCTAGTTTTGGCCACCATGAGCGCTGCGAGCGATTATGACATCCCGACCTAGTACTGTGCACCCTGCCAATAGGTAACTCTCAATTTCGTCTTGAGAAAACAAAACCCCATTTATCGACATAGTGATAATGCACAACACTATCTAAAATGGACAGCCGCCTTCGACTGAACATTGTTACATATTTGTGTATATATTTGTAGCGCACTAAGATTTTTTATTATCAATAGTACACTCGTCGGGACTATTGGTTAATTCTTTCTCTATTGTAGATGTGCAAATTGCATGGTTGTTCCGCTGGTGGGCAACTCCATTCATAAGTCGTTACGTTTCTAACGACGCAAGAGGTGTGCAATATTTGATTATATATATATATATATATATATATATATATATATATATATATATGTATATATATATGTATGTGTGTGTGTGTGTGTGTGTGTATAGTGAAATATGGTGTCTTGTTCGTATTTACTATCTGTGTTTTACCTTTTTATCGATTGTAGTATACATAGAAAATATCGACATAAAGAAATATACATACTCTCTTACAACTTTCAATTACTTTAATTACGGTCACCATGTAGTGCCCGGTCTGAATTTAGGTTTTCTAAACTTCTGCGCATTGAAATCAAAAGTAAGAAAAATATCCAAAAAATTTTGCTCAAGCTAACTTCAGAGCGGCCATGACTCGTCGACCGTACTGTAAAAGAGTAAGTATACTTACCTTCCTTATGGAAAGCTCAAAAGGAATCTTCAATGAGTATAGAATAAGTAGACGATTCATTATAATTATTACTTTTTTTGTAGCGTCACGCTGCATCCCGGACACAGCAGGGTAGGCTGAGGGAACCTAGTGTTAAGACACACCGTTGTCCTATGTCCCGCCGAATTCTGGGGGCATTGCGTGTGAGTGGCGCAACTCAACGCCACTCAAAAAATACTAACGAAGGCAGTTCCAATCGTTTTTGATTGCATTTAAGAAAATGAATGTATTCCAAAATGTGTTTCCAGGTGGAGCCCTGGAACTCAGTGCGTGTAACGCTCTCGGTGCCGCGGGCGGCGGCGGCGCGCCTGCGGGCCCTGGCCGCGGCCGGGGCGCCCCAACTGAGGGCGCTCGGCATACTGTCCGTGCAGCTGGACGGCGACGCGGCCGTCTCGTTGCGGCTGCAGCACGGCGCTGAGTTACGCATTAACACTGAGGATGGTGAGTTCATTCGGCATACTGAAGTTGCAGTTAAATTAGCTTATAGACACTAGAAACCTGGATAAACATTAGACAGAGAAATTATATATTATCTTGATTAAACCCATAACTTATGTTTCAGAGTGTTATTTATAATTATCTTCATTATTCTCTTCCATTCAGACTTAAAATTTTCTTATTATAATTATCCTTATTTAGAAATATATATGCAGTATATATAGTGTAAATTTTAAAAATAATTATATTGCTCTAGTAATTCAACTATATTTTTCATTTAATTCTTATTTCTTTTTATTCTAGACGCAACCACATCCCGTTCCCAGCCCACCGAGTTACTAGCTGGTCTCGGTGGCATAGCCCGCCTCATATCCGACGAGGGTGCCTCAACCAGCTCGGAGCCCTCACAGAACTTCAAGTCACCAAACACCGTGTGCCCAATGGACGGGAAGATACCACAAAACATTCCCACGCCTACTACAGATAGATGTGAATATCCATTTGGAAGTATGACCCAAGCTAGGGTTATACATAGGAAGGAAAATACGTTAGGTAAGAATTAAAAATACATAAATAGAAAGAATATAGTGTTAAAACACTTTGTGATCCACTTTTAAATTATTTTTTTATAGTGCAAAACATTACCATGTCAACTACTGATAGATGTGAATACCCATTTGGTAGTATGACATGAACAAGTTATAAAGGTGATACAAAAGAAGGAAGATATATTATGTAAACATATACAAGCACCTCTGAGGCAAAGTTGCCATTTGACAATATGACCCAAGCTAGAGTTTATATAGAAATGAAAACATATTAGGAAGAAATCCATGTTTGTGGGTTCTTAATGTTTGTGGGTTTGATTCCCACTTTACTTTTTTTTATTTTTTATTATTTTTGCTAAGGCAGAATGTGACATTAGGTTGAGTATAACACTTAATGACAGGATGTCTTTAAATTTAAACAAAGTTGAGAATAGACTGCATAAATATATGATTTTTTTTTTATTTATTATATATATTCTTAAATTACCATTTTTTTTATTAAATATTTTTATAAATATACAAATCATTGTAATAATATGCTAAGCACTAAATATTCTGATTCTAAAACAATAGAATGTACAAGAAAACTGGCTATTAAGTTGTCATATGGCTCATTAAATATTATCAGAATAGTTTTACAAGTATAAAACAGTAATTTACATATAAGATTACATTTTAATTATGTACAATGTTAAATATATTGTTTCCTCAGTTTAAGGAAGTGAGCTTTTTTTTAGATATATTATACTGCTAGCGACACGCTCGCGGCTTCGCCCGCTTGAACTACACAATTATTTATTTTCTCACCTAAATTACTTTTGTGGTCTAATAAAATTATTATTTCATAGACAATATCATACATTGACGTAAAATCCATTTTTTTAGCAATATTGTCTAATGCAATTCTTTATATTAGTATAACTTTATAATTTATGAACCGATTGAAATAAAACAAACACTAAATGTTAAAGGGAAGTTGGCCAAAATACACGCAGATAAATAGACAAGAAAGTCATTGTTTTGGATTTTATTCATTATTCTGTTTTAGATTATATATTAATAATACTATTCAACTTGTTCACTTTTCCCTAAATGTGTTGAATATTATTTTTTTATGATTTCATATATATTCTGTGGTACTTTATATTAGTCTGTGATTGTATGCAAAAAACAACTAAACCAATTTTGTCCACTTATATTAAATATCTCCAAAAATACATTGTCACCATATTCATTAAATTATATGAAAAAAATCTCAATATTACAATTTCTTTACAGGCATAGGCGGTTGCGCGAATACACTCAGGCCGACTTCCACAGAGCAGTTCCCCCGCCCCTCTACTTCCTTCACAGGCCCCCCTCCCCCGTACCCAGCGCCATCGCCCTCCCCCTCCCCCTCACCATCTCAATCTCCTTCAATAGCACCTACAGTAGCCATGTCGTCGCCTCTGCTAGTAAACCTACTGCAGAATGATGCACCAGCTCCTCAGCCGAGACAGAAGAGCAATGTCCCGGCCAAGTTGGATAGGTTGGAGGATTCGCAGGTTTGTAGATGTTTTTTTTTCCGCTATACTCGGCATTTAGCGGAATAGGCAGTTAACAGAGCACATAGTGATGAGACTCCAAATTTTTCTGATGTAGCATGTTGAATGTTGTAATTTAGCACTCTGTCTTATTTCTATTCTAATCACAGAGTGAATTTAACTTTGTAATTAATAAGATCATAATTAAAGTTATAATCATATTATCATGACCTATTGCCAATATTTCTGTGCAAAATAGCTAAGTTATTAATAACATTTATGCTTTGACAATTTCATTCTCAATACAATATTGTATTCCAACATTGCAGGTTGAACTGGCAGTGGGTCGCGCTTTCGAATACCGTGGCGGTCGACCGTCCACGCCCCGTCCCACTGTACCGGCGCCCTCCCCGTCCCCCCGCCCTCGTCCCCCATTCATACGAAGAGCGTTCCCGCCCCGTCCTCCACCAGTACAGAACACTCAGTATCGGGGACCGGTGGCCACTACAGTAGTGAATAGAGCAAGGTTCCCATCGCCCTCCCCGTCTCCATACAGTACGGAGACATTTCCCCCTCCCCCTCCTCCGCCGTACAGGCAGCAGGCAGTCCCCAGACCGAGAATACAACAAAGAGTCACACCGGAGGACCTGCAAGCCCTCCTGCCTCCGTCTACTACGTCGATGGATCAAAAGACGCAGTCGAGTTTTCAGGTAATATAGATTTTTTATCGAGACATTGTGTTTTGAATAGCGGAACCTAACACTGGGCTTTCTCTTGCAAGAGAAGGCAAAATTTTATTTAATCACTATAGGCACAAGGACCTTTTTGTTTATTTTTTCTAAATAATTAGCTCTAATTGTCTATTCTTCTTCTGCAAACTACACACATTTAGAAGTAGAGATAGTTATCTCTAGGTATTTAATACCTTTTAGTTTACAATCATTTAGATAGACTTTTTCTATATCACTAATTAAATATTATTTTAATAAAAATAAAAAAAGTTATATATACAATATTTTATGATATTTTCAGTTAACTTTAATTGGTGATTATTACTATTTCAGGAGTTCCAGAGGTATCAGCAACAGTACATAGCACGGCAGCGAGCGGCCTCGAGAGCCGCGTCGCAGCCTGACTGGAACGAGCCCTATCGGGACACCCTGGGAATGTCCATCCCGGACCTCTCCGATAACTGCGATCTGGACCAGCTGCTGCCCACACTAGGGGCAGACCTTAATTTGGATGACTCCACACTGTCAGCCATATCGGACTTAGATACAAACACCAAGCTTGACCTCCTATATGACCACCAGCAAGACTCCAATGCAGCAGAATCTACCCCTGATGCCCTTCTACAAGAAATAACTGGTGGTCAGTTTCCAGGTCCAACCCTAAATGGACCCTACAACTCGGTAATGACCCCAACAATGAGTCAAACAAATGTGAATAGTGATGTGCCTTCAAAACCCACGGAAACGTTTGATTCGAACTCAGAGACGGCTTTTATGCCGCCGCCCCCCGTGCCCCCGCCAACCAAATTTCATATAAATTCCCCTAATCATACAATAGTTACGCAGCATCCCCCTTTCAAGTCACCCCCGAATGCAACTTACACATCGCCCAGTATAAATGCTGATAGGACGATGGAGAGGATAAACCAGTCTTCGTCGTCGTCGTCAATGCCGCCTCCCATGCGACTGCCAATAAGGCCTACGGCATCTGTCTCTACAGCCACTGTCGGTTCTCAAGCGACCGCCCAAGAGATCGAGGAGCAGAGCAAGCAGTACCTGATAAAAACCCTTATGAGGGACGACGACACGCCGCCGCCGCCGCCGAAGGAAGAGAAAAAAATCGAAGAAGTCACGGTAGCGCAGTGTAAAGTCAAAGAGAACTCCTCGGAAACGACACCGGAAATATTCAGTATCGCAAAAGCTGTAGAGGACGATAGTAAGAAAGATGAAGACTTAAAAAAGAATAAGCTAGTAAAGAAGGATGACAAACTACTGTCACAGAAAGGGGGCAAGCCGAGGACGGGTGCGAAAGAGAAGCCCGCCACTCTTAAGGACAAGATAGTGAGGGATGGAAAGTCTACCAAAGTTGCCTTACCGCGGCCGCACGTCGCGAAACCAGCTGCTCCCGCAATGGAAACGCCTAAATCGCCTTCAATGGAAAAGGAGTCATTAAAGCTAAGGCTGAAGCTGGGCAAGAACGAGCCCACAGTACAGCCCGTGCACAAAACTGATGTCACCTTCGTGAACCAACAAGCGAAAGGCGAGAAACCTATAGAAGGTGAACTCAGAGTACCGCCCCTACATATCAGCCTTAGAGGTCGGAACTCGGCGGTGATAAAGAATTCTAAAAAGGAAAAGAAAAAGTTAATACCGGGGGATCTCCATTTGAAGCGAACTAAGATCAGAAAATTACTGGAGTCAGAGGAGAAGTCCCACAGGCGAGACTCGGAGGAGTCCCCCGCGTCCAAGTCGGGAGACAGCACTGAAAACTCAAAGACTGATGGAGTTTTACAAGTTAAAAACATAAAACTTAACAATCACTTTGGAGAAAGTGAAATTAAAACAGAGGTCACTGGCGACAACAATGTCGTGTACAGAATGAAGACGTTGTCCAAGAATGCCCATATAGTGACCAAGTCACACGATTATAAGACAAACAACAAAGTACAGAGCATAGAAACTCTGAAAATGAAGAAGAAGTCTAAAGTGCTTAGTGGGAGTGGGAAAACTACGGAGCGATGTAAAGAGTGGAGGGATGCGTTGCTCGCACAGGACGGCAAGTATGCGCAGAATGAGGGCTATAGAGAGACGCCCAACAACCATGAACTCAAAAAGAAGTTACCTATTAAACTGGAGAAGGATGGTGCAAAATGTGATATTAAGTCCAGTGAATGCGGTGCGATGGACGCGGAGTTTGGTGAAGTGAAATCTGGTGCTAGTGATTTGGACGGCAGGTTGTTAAAGTGTCATAAGAGTATTGAGAGAACGCTAAGTGTCGATGAGGAGAGCAAGTTCGACCGCGACCGCGACGAGAATAAGCTGAAACGGACACATACGGACAGTACGGCTATCACGTCGCCCAACGGGCTCATCTCCGAGAAAAAGAGAAAAACAAGCCATAGTTCCTGTCCAGGTATGTATGTCAACTTGCAGGTGTAACATATATATGTGGAATGTTGGAATTGAATGTGTTCAGACATTGTATGTCGACAAACTTAAAGTACAAAACTTTATTATGTATATAGTAACAGATGTTTGTGGACCAAATCATTTGATCATTACCATTTCTTTCCTATGTATGATATGTTATAGTGGCATCGGAGTTTTAGAAATATATCAAAGTTATTGTATGTACATTGTAAATTATTCATTTATATGGAGAAACAAAATAAACTTATATGACTCAACATTAGTAATCATTTTATTTTGAATCATTCAAAATTGATTTTTTCCAAAAAACTGAACATTTTTTTATTGAAGTAAAAATGTAAAATATTATTATAGAATTTAAAAAGAGATATCTTAAATTAGAAATAGCTTCATTAGACAAATTCTTTTCCTCATCATCATTCACTATCTAAAGTCATGTCATTTCTTGAACCCTCTAAATGAAATAAGCAAGTTCCGTTTGCGTTCCAGATCCCCCTGGTTCGACAAACGTAGGGACAATAGGGCGCGCGGAATCCCCCGCGCTCTCCCCGCGCCGCAAGGACCGCCCCAAGGACAAGACGTACTGCAAGCTGGTTGCCGAACGGACACGACCGGCCTCGCCTAACTCCCAAGCCCAGGGCGAGGATTCCGGCATCGAGTCCATGGACGCCCTGTCGGAGAAGTCACCCAATCAGGCCAGCCAGTCACCACCCGGACCTCAGAGGAAAGAGAGGCTAGACATGCCCCGTTCTACCAGCCCAACGTCCGTGCAAAGGATAATAGGTGTTATAGATCCCCCGCCAGCTTCTGATGAGTTATTAGAAAGGTTATCGTTAGCGACGGCACAGCCCCGCTACGACCCCGACCCCCCCGATATCGACGTTATGGGCGATATAGAGGCAGAACTCGCAAAAATGCACGCAGACCATATAAATGGTGACGACGCGCCCAGAAGACCGCCAGATGAGAACCAAACCAAAGAAGGCAAAAGGGAACCCACGCCTATACTCAGGGACGAGGATAAATCCGGTCAGAGCATAGACAGAGGGGATCGTAAAGAAGAAACAAAAATAGACATACAAACGGAAACTATTGATACAAGCCTCGAATCTAGTAATGCTCAAAACGAAGAAAGCAGTAAAGGTGATGTCTTGTCGCCAAAAAGAGAGAAAATTGTGGAGGACTTCGATCTGCCAAGCAGAGTGTCGCCTCCATTATATACTTATTCAAATCAGGAAAAAGTTAGTTCAGGCGATATTCTAGAACATAAAGACGAGAGATCATCTGTTCTTTCAGAAAATGGAGAAACAAAAGAAGGAGAGGTACAATTAAAAGAAAAACAGGAGCCGAAAATTGAAAGGCTACCCCTCAAAGCTGACTTTCCTGATAAGAGCTTATTAGAGCAATTACTAATAGAAATTCCTACGCCTGACTATGTGGGCAAGAGGCCGGAGTCGCCTTCACCGTCCACTCTAGAGAGGGTGGCTAGGAGTAGTGTCCGGACAAGGTCGAGCAGTAAAATGAATAGTCCAGCAGATGGACCGAAAACACCGAGACTTAGCCCGGGTTTAAATAAAGTAGAGAGGTCAGACTCCCCGGCAATGCAACCCAGGAATTGTCTTCTAAGTGGTACTGAAAAAACAAGTCCAAGGACGGCCAACGCAGCGCAAGCTCCCGCCAAGCCGGCGCCCGGCGCGAAACGGAAGCGGAGGGAATCAGAAAGTTCCTGTGCCTCCACCATCAGTTGCGAGGAGGGCATCTCACCCGGCAGACTAAAGAAGAAACCGAGAAGATTAGACCAAAAACCGGCGAACCCGGTCGCCATAGGCGGTAAAGTTAAGAAGGAGTCTGATAGTGATAGTGATGAACCATTGATATGCAAAGTGCGGGGGAAAGGCGTTAGGGCAGTGAAGCCGGGTATGAAAGTGGTCAAGGGGGCTGAAGGGGTCGGTACGAGGAGGTCGGTGAGGCACGGGCCTACCGTGGCCCCCGCTCCCGCCGGCGCAGCCCCCGCCTCCGCGCCCGCTACCCCCGCGCCGCCCAACAGCACGCCGGTTAGACGAAAAACGAGGAGTGCGGGTGAGTTGACATATATATAAATTAGTGACTTAACTTTTTTATAAGTTTCTTGATTCCTTGTGATATTTTTCATAGAATAGGCTATGGCTACTTGATTCTTTTTTTGTATCAAATAGTTAACATTTGTTCTTGATTCTTTTTTTATGATAAATAGTTGAAATTTGTTACTATACTATGTAAAAATTATCTGCGATTTCTCCATGTTATTTACAGATTTATCGAAATCTGTAAATAACATGACATCGTATCGCTCTGACATCGTACAAAAAGTAAACAAACATTTGACACTATTAGATAAGCATTGACTCACAAAATTACACATTAAATCACTATAGTCTATTCATTTAGGCATGAGACAAAATGTAAAAAAATAAAACATAACCTCTCAATCCTTTATTGATAATATCACATTTGTATGGATACCAATGCTTCTGCCTCGTTTCTTTTACGTCCTGTCCAAATTGAAAATTTCTTTGATTACTTTTAGTTTGGCGAAGAAAAGTGCTATCTTTACTTGGTTAAAGTTTACTCATGTTTTAAGCACAAGAACGTCAATAAGACAATAAGCTTAATAAAACAAGAAACTTAAATAAAAACGACAAAAGTAAGAACAGAGTAACAAGAATTAAACGAAAATATCTGAAAACAGTTCTTACGTATTAATTATGGATATAACCTGACTGATTTCAAAACCTCACGTATTAATGTAAAATGTTTGCAGTATCTGTGCTCTACAATTGATTCGTATTAAAATTAGATTAGAATGCGAAGTTTTAAAATGAAGTGGCTTTTACATGTCAAGCATTTAAAATTTATTATTAAAAATTAATAAAATAAATTAAGGTATTTATGATACTGTAAAATTAGGTTAATATAAACATTTTTAGATTATAAGTTAGATTTTCACAAAGTTCCTGGCTATATGAGAAATATCGTATCCCGCACACAGCAGGATATGCAGAGGGAACCTTGTGCTAAGACACTCCAATACCCACTTTCCGCCGAGTTCTGGAGACATTGCGTGTTGAGTGGCGAAACTCAACACCGCGCTTTGCATCGACATCGGAGCGAAGAAATGGAAATATAAATATTTCATTTCCACGAGTGGGGATCGAACCCACACCTAGTTGATTTTACAGTCACACTTTGTGCCCGTGCGCCACGACTGGCCTTAATAAGGCCTCTTATAGTAATTTTATAAAATTGAAAATATATTTATAGTAATAATTTAATCTATATCCATAAATTTAAATCTTAATTATATTAACTAATATTTATAACTTGGTCCTAATTAATCACAGAATAATAAAAGCTGGTTTTTGTAACTAAACACAAATGTATAACTACTAATGTACAAATTAATGGAAATACGTTTTTAATTTATTTCACCTTCCCTAAAGTGTGTGTCGAGTCTTTCAGTATAAAAAATGTAATTTAACAAAAAAGTAATAAAATAGTTGATTTACTAACGAAAATAATTAGATATAATAGAGTGTAGAAAACTTTCGTGACTTTGTGTCTATTCACCTCGCGTTACCGGTATTTTTATATAGAGATAATATTATAATAAGTTTGAAAGGATTACATAAGCTTTATTGACATCGTTCTATAATATACAGTGCTATCTCAGTTCTCCTAATTTTTTTATTTTTAACCAAATATTATGTATGTCTTTTTTAAAACCAGCGTGTAAAGCTGACATTTTGCTGTGAGAGTTTGCTTATAGCTTGGACATGATAATGCACGTTTATTGATGTGATATATATGAACTAACCCTATCCATTCACACGTTCTTCTACATTTTCACCTCGAAAAGTATGATTGACTTATTCCTAGTGGCTGATCTACTAGGTCAGGATCCCTATATTTAAGGTTAAGTTATGGACACGCGAGTGCTTAGGATGCTATCCTGGGAACAGACCTATATGTAGTCGTTGCTAGAATAAGGTGTCTGTTTTCATTTTGAGGCAGCCGCACGAGGCGTCCATACTTGGGAGTCGAATTATCGTACAAGAAGCTGAAAGTTTTAAGATCCATCGATCAGAGAGGAATAAGTGCTTCCAAAACAATAGACACCTGTGAAACAGGAAATGGAAATGTTGAAGTATGCTCTGTCTATATATTTGAGTATTATATGAGTTTTAGTAAAAAACGACAAATGGTGGGATGATAAAGTGAAAGACACTGTAGGAAAAAATAAGAAAGCATGGTAAGATCATATAAGGCCTCAGATAAATCTTTTTTTTTTAAAACATAAGCTACAAAAGCACCAAACGTAAAAAAAAGTACTGATAAAGATGAAGCGTGAAAATTCTGAGAAAGGGATAAATTGTTAATGAGCTGTTAACTTCTGGGAAAATACAAAAAAAATCTGACGAGATTTTAGTGATTCCCAAGGTTGTTTACTAATTTGGCACACGTTTTACAGCAGTGAGCAGAATTTTCAAGGAGATGCATGAATGTAATGACGACTCCGCCTCAATTAACAGATACGCCGAGTTTTGATTTTAACGAAATTTTAAATGAGATAGAGAGATTATTTTAAATGAGATTTTTAAGCGAAATTAACATACAAGAAGTTAGGCTGAAAAGTAAGGGAAGGTCCTGGATGATTATCAGTCCCAAGTGAGGTACAGGCATCATGCATTTTTTTAAAGGCAAATGCACAGACAGACTGCAAGCTGTAGGGCTATCAATTTCATTAACTTGTGTAGAAAAAATTATACCTACTAAAATATTAACAAGGAAAATGAAGGAAAAAAATCGAAAATTCGAAAGGCTGTTATTCCATAACCCATCCCATCCTGAAAAAATATTGGCTTTAAAAGAATCTTGATCTGTTTTATTTTTAGAAGTGCTTAGTTGATGTTTATATTTAATCTTCTGTAATAGTTAGCGACAAAATAAAAAGGCTATATATTTTTGGCAGTAAACCAAGAATGTTTTTTGAGCATTTATACAATAGGAAAAAATGATTGACAGGAGTGTAAGATATTTTGGGAGATCGCCTCTGTACAATACAAGAGGACCCTTGTTGAAAATTCTGTTTATAGAGATCACTCCGTCTGTGTGCGAAAAGGAAAAAGCACGTCGCACGTACTGAAGAAGGTTGCGCTATGTCAGCTTTGTTGTTCAATTTGTAATTAGATAGCTGTCTCCAAGAAGTGACACAAAGTGACATGCGAGTGAAATTTTCCCTCAAACAAGGGCCAGAGTCTGTTCTTGCATTTGAAAGAAATGAAGAAAAGACGCACAGGCATATTGCTGCCGGTAACAGAATTAACGGTGTCTTAAATGCATTGAAGAATGAAAGAAATTAAGATATACAATTTCAAAAACCACAAAAATCTTTGAAATTAAATCCCTCATTAATGACCTCTGTAAAACCATCTAGGTTGTATGGCTTACCGAGAATACCCAATAAGATTGTGCTGACAGTACCTTCAATAGTTAGCTAAATCGATACGCAGAGGTATACACTGGCTCAACATGTCAGGGATTCTTACCATTTTGTTTGTGGGCTTTGTGGCTTTGTCGTTGTTTACCAGTATTCCTTCCGTATTAAGGATTGCATCAACATTCTTAAGCGGAAGCTAGAGGATAAGAATACGTCTATACATATTTAGAATATCTTGAACTACTAAAACATTACCTTATATGTAGATTTTAATATGGTAAATTCACATACATACTTCAATAGTGAATCTCACCACCATTTCAGACATTTATCTACTATTGGCAAATCTTTATTACCTTGCCTTTAATTGCCAGACAACACCTAGGGGACGATCTTTGATATTTATTTATTGATTGCGAAGAATGCCCTTCATCAGAACACGGTGCCGGCTCCCCTCCAGCGGTGTCAGAAGACCAACAAGCCACTATTAGTAGAAAGACAACCGGCCTTCTACCATATGTGAAGGCGGTAACAGACGGAATTGGCAACATCTTAAGAAAAGCTTCCATTAAAACTTTAAGACTAACAAGAAAGTGAATTAATTCTTAAGACCAGTAAAAAGTAATATTCCTTTGCAGTGTGTAGACCTATACAAACTAGATTTTTTTACCACTAGAAAGGAGGTGACTTCGGTTGCCTTTGAGGAAATAGTATCGATGATAAAGGAGAAAGGTCACAAACAAACATAAGGAATCCCCGCATGGCATATATAGAGATTGACGAGTGACAGTGGACGAAGTGAAATATACAGAGAGAGAGAGAGTAAATTTTTAATCATTAGTTTAAACATAAACATTTGATCTCACGAACCACCCGTGTGTGGTTCGTGTGATCAACGAACCTTTTAGAAATATGTCTAATATTCAGGACTACAGCCGCAGATCACATCCATTCATCTAATTTAAACGATAATAATCATTATTCTCCCTAATTGTCATGGCCATTTTTCATATAAAATCATTGTCTTCATCATCGTCATTGCCTTCTTTTACCATATTGCTGGCAATGACATCGCTATCAATCATGTATTTATGTAAAATGTGAAATTTTGGAACTTTATCAAAAATTCATTCAAGTTCATGAAATGTGCTGGTTTTTAATTAATATATTAACTCCATCAATTGTGACCTATAAAACAACCTTTTTTGATTTGTTTACCTTTTATCTCATGGCTCCGTGAATAGGGTTTAGAGCCTTTGGCTATGGTTACATTTACGGTTGCAATGCGACGCGATGTGGGTTCGATTCCTATTCGGGGATTCATTATTTTTTCATAAAAAAGAAGATATTTAATATTTTTTTGTAATAATTTGCAGTAGGCGAAGGCCCACAAGGCGCGGGCACGGGCGCGGGCGCGGTGCGTCGACGGCGCGCCTCCCGTGACGGCAAGTGACGGCGGCGACGCGCGGCTTGCACCGCGCCCCCCATCTCCTTGCCCCCCCTCACGCCCATGACGCAACTGGCGCCCCTGCCCACCATGCTCTACCCTCTCGAGTGACAGTGATCAGTGACTCGTGACTCTGCGTGATGTCAGGAAACAACGTGGTGTGTGACATTTTGTGGAACCTTAAAATTTTATGAATCTCAAGTGTTTGTAAAATCATTGAATACATAGAATTGTGCAATATCGATCCTTTGAGGATGCTTACAGAGTTGGTATATGTGTGCTTTTTTTATATTATAACGTACGTGTTCAACGGTTCCTGACTGCGCTGCACTGCGGGACTCGCGCTTTGCCAGAACTATATATTTTTTAATTAGTGAACAAAATCATGTTACCATTCACTATTGTAGAACACTCGACGTTTTGTTTAATTGTAATTTTCCTTTTTTTTCATTTCGTGTACGGAGTATTTTTTAAGATGGTCTTTTTACCAGGCTGGACTCGGTATCAGGAGTCGCGAGCCGAAGCCGGAGCCTTAGCTTAGTATAGAATATTGTTGTACAAAAGAGCACTCGTCTTATAGGCACATTGTTATAGGATAAATAATTAAAATGCCCGAGATATATAAAATGCATAAAGTTTTAAAAAGATATTTTCATACGTTTTTGCACGTAACTCGTAGCGTCATCGAACTGCGTAGTTTTAAATCGTTTTTGGCGGGTGGTGGCCATGTTGGTTTCGAATGACAGTGACGGTTGTCGAGTGAGCATAGCCGCTCCCCGCGAGCGCCGCTGTGACGATGCAAAGTTAGCGTTTTTTATATTGTATAAGTGAATTCACGACCAATAATTGTAATTTATATGTGACTTGCTATACTTGAATAATTTCTTAGTGAACTGATAATAATTATTGTGACTGAGCGTTTCAACAGTTTGTCTGTTTGGGCTTCCAGTAAACTAAACTATTTTTTTATTTAACGCCCTTTCCCCAACATTTTTCTTTCATCATCACCACCTACCAGTTTTTTGACCACAATAAGAATTATTTGTCGACAGATTATGAAATATAATATAAAATTTGAATCGCAAACCAGTGATCCTTAGAGTTTGTAAGCTAAGTTTTCCTTTGCACTGTAAATAATAAATTGAAAATATTAAAAATTAGTTGCCTAAGTAGATATTTAGTATTTATTATCACAAAAGTTTGCTAGTTATTGGTATAGTCAGAATGTTTTTGCTTCATACATTATTCTTTCACATCTATAATATGTAAATTTAATTTGACATGCAACTTTTATATTGTATTTTACACATTGTTTTTTTTTAATAATAATAAGTAAAATATAGTTTTTTGTACATTTCCTTTGCGGTTCCTACGCCTGTGAGTAACAATTCAAAGCAATAATATGTGGATGTGAATTTTCTGTTAACATTTATAGATGATTGATAGTCGACTGCCTTATTCCTTAGTATCTAGTGATCCACACGTTTTCCCACTATCCCTCGATCCCTTTGACGTTGTTCAAGGTTCTAGTTCGGACAGTGATAGCTCTACAATACAAAGTGTTAGATTGTATGTAGTATTTATAGAGAATATTTTATAATTAATTATATATTAAACGACATTGCCTGATAATTGTGCCCTAAAACGTGTGCCGTGAATGGAGCTGTGTGAATGTCGGTGTGATAGAGGGCGAATGGCAAGCCCTAGGAGTGTAAAGTAACTGTGAAGTTGATTGTTTTTAAATTATTAATCGGCCATCATGTCCGATTCATAATCTCTGTAAATTTTTGTGTATAGATGGGAAAATTAATATATGTTAATGCGTAATTTGTTTGTTTTTTTTTATATAATTGTAGCTAGCGATGCCTTCTACTACACTGTAATGTAATGTAATATAGGGAAATGCAAGCTTGTAACATATAATTATAGAGAATGGACTCTTCAACTAGCTGTGTATATTGGGTGTATAGTTTACCTTTAGTTTGTTTTGTTTTATGACTAATGATAGTAATTTATGCTGATAAAATATATATACATTTATATATATAAAAAAGAGATACATATAGATAATACACTATACATATAGGCTAGGGGTTACACCACACATGAAATAGCATATAGTTTTGGTATGTAAACATTTAATAATTGTAAATAGATGGCAAAAATAGTAAATAAATAAAGAATTGATACAATAAAATCTTAACTTTATGTTATTATTGTAATATTTTTTCTAGTTGGTGTTTTTAGGTCAGTGATAGTGAAGACTGTCTGTCTGTACAGTTTGGTTGCGGCGGTCTATCTATACGCAACTTATACCCCTTTTTTTATTGTGCATTATATTTTTTTTTCTGTAAGTTGCTTTCTCTGTCGTTCTTACATTATTTTTAAATCATATAATTATATTCGTAAAGTGCGATGAGTCATGGCGAATTATTATCATATTATTATGAATGAAAAGAAATAAGGAATATTATTGTTCTGCTATTATTAAATTTGTAAAGTTAGTTTATTAATAAATGAATAAAAAAATTTTTTTGTTGTTTCTATTGGGTGATGATTCTGTTGTATAAAAAAAATATCTAGATATCAAATATACCTAAACTTATCTCTTTCCAGACAATGGGATTTGAATCGGTACTTTTAGATAGAAGACTTGCATATATCAGCATTAAGTACATATATTTTTAAGTCATATAATGAAATATCACAAATATCAATAATCGAATACTTATAATGATTATTTCGATATCGTGAAGAGCCACACCTGGCATAATATTCGGTAGAAATTTTTGCTTAAATCAAAAAAAATTAATCAGCTTCACGCTGTATCCCGCATACAGCAGGGTAGGCAGAGGGAACCTAGTGTTAAGACACCGCCACTTTCCGCCGAGTTCTGGAGACATTGCGTGTTGAGTGGCGGGCCTCAACGCCGAAATTTTTGCTTACTGTATATCATTTTTGTCTTATAATATTTTTTTCAATAAAAAACATTTGAAGTTGAGTTATTATTTTCCACACCATTTAGTTAGAAAGTAGCGCGAAGCAAGCATGCAGCTAATTTCAATTATTATTATTTCAGCCAAAACAAAAAATCTAATATTGATATCTTGAATAATTATATTCTGAATGCCTAATTATTAATTTTATCAAAATCAAGATAGATTTGCTTATGAACATTTACTTTTTACAACTTATCATACAATTATAACTTACAAATTACATTATCAGATAAGCTTCTACAGGAAAATATACAAATGCAATTGATCTAGTCCATTTTTAACTACAATAAATTACTACTACAATATTTTTTTATCCTTCAAACGAGAGGGGGAAGGCACCCTAGTGTTAAGGCACTTCATTCCCCATTTATAACCCAATTTTCAAAACATTGGGTGCTAAATGGCAGAAATTATCGCCGCTTTTTGTCTTCTTATGAAAACAGAAATTAAAATAATTATTTCTTCCGAGTGGAACCGAACCCATAACCATCGCGCTTACTGTCAAGCCAGGCCAGGCGTACCGCCGCGACGACGACGCATCACTAATCTTGGATTTCAAGAAGAGTTCACGGACTAAATTCAGATTTTTAGTCATAACTGGTTTAAACATAAAAAATCATCCCATGAACCATATATTCATCTACTCTAAAACCTATACTCTATTCACGAAGGCATGAGATAAAAGGTAAACACTTCAAAAAAAGGTTGTTTTAAAAACATTTATCTATGGATTTATGGAAGTAAAAGTATACTAAATGAATGGAAGATAAGATTGTAAATAATATTATCTTATTATAAAAATAGAATTCCGGTAAAGTGGGAGGAAAAAAATACAAAAATCACATTTTTTTACACTACAATATCCAATTATTTTTGTTAATAAATTCTGAAATACACTAAGGAAAAGCTAAAATAAATGCAAAACGTATGTGATGTTTGAATATCTTCAGTTGAATTACATTAATTTGTACTATAGAAAAGTTATACATTTTTTATATTATAAACTCTGTGTTCAGTGACAAAAAACAAGTTTTATTATTCTGTCATTAATCAGGATCAAGTTTTATAACTATAAATTAATAATTATTAAATACTTATGTATTAAATAATAAAATTATAATTTTAATTTGTGGATATCGACGAAGATATTTTTATAATTATATTTTAAAATTTTATCGAATAAAAAATATATTTCTTATAAAGAAGTAGTAATCTTAAAAGAAACGAATACGAAAAGATGTACGAAAAAAGAAACGAATACAATAAATAAAAAAATAAAGATGATTATTTATTTAAAGATAGGAACATTTTAATTTAAAATTTAAAAAATAATTTAACGGGGTGAATAGCACCCCATTTTACGGTACCAAAGACACTTTAAATTATTTCTTCACTTTCAATAATAATTTTTAAACACTTGATATGTAAAAACACTCAAAAACCAACTTCTTCTCAAACTTGAGACATATTTTAATAGTAAATAAATTACATTACATTTTATATTAAAATATTTTATTATCCGTCAGAGATTATATTACCCATTTTCAGTTACTTTCATGGAATTTTCGTGATTCAATTGTTACTTTTGTTGTTTTTATTAATAAAAACTACAACAGTAGAAGCTTGGCAAAGGTGCATTGACCATGGGATAAAAGAAACCAAAATTTACGTTAATGTAGGTGATAGTTTCTCAGAATCCGAATTCTAATAAACAATTGAATAATATATATATTTAGTTTTATATAACTTGTACATAAAATTTAAACAAAATTAATAAAACTTGTATATAAATAAATGAAAAAGAAATAAAAAAATACGTAAAACTTTGAGAAACAAAATTTTTTCGTTTACATTTTGTTTCATGCCATAGTAAATCTAAATAGAGTATAATAATCATTATTCTCCATAATTATCATTGCCGTTTTTCATGTAAAATCATTGTTTTAAACCAGCGTCATTGCCTTCTTTTATGATGTGTTTATAATAAAATGTGTTGGAACTTTATCCAAAATTCATTTAAAGTACATAAATTGTGCTGTTTATAGATATATTATTAGACATTTTGTTCAAAATGTCATTATAAGTATATATTAACGATCACCGAAACATTTATAATCTTGAAGTAGTAATTAAAAATATCAATGACGTTTGATGAACTAAGATTAGGAGAATGCAACTTAAGACTCATCTCTGCATCACTAAAGCTGCCGTGAGCTCCGATGCACCGTCAGAGAATAAAGTTCTGCATGCTAACATTATTATAACACATGATAACGTCGTTTCGTGGTAATATTTGAAACAAAAACTCGAGCGATCAATGACATTATTTTTATAAATTATTTTTGCGATTGATGTTTGTCTAACTGCATCTAAATTATAAGCACGTTTATCATCAAAAACTTTAAACATATACTTAATTATTTCATTGAAATTAGTAAAAAAAATGAATACACTTTTCTTACGGCTACAGGCCGTAACTGGTAGTAACTAAAAAGGCAGGTAGAATATTAAATTTTTTGAATGTTTTTACTTCAAATATAGTTTTTCTTATAATATGTAATATTTATCTTCTTAAAACAATTTACTATTAATGAGTAAACATAAGGAAATTGAAATTTGTTCGTTTCGAAAAACTGCCAACTTAGACTTTGTGAGATATTGGATTAAATATTAAAACACGTCACATAATATCTATATGTAATACCAAAAGTTTGCATGGTAGAGACGTAATCAAGAAGATAAAATTAAGTCACCAGATTATCTCTATTACAAAATATGTAAAGGACAAATAAAATGCATAGTTTACAAATATTCGTTATCTGGGGTAATTATTGATTTTGTCGTAGAAAACTGACAAATTCCATCTGTGACATCTTAACAGGCATTGGTTGAAATTTATAAAGCCTTGTAACGACCAATCGGATTTTGTCTTGCGTCTTGTGTCATCGGGGAAAACATTTATAGAACTACTTGCTGTGATTAGAACCACCTCGATTTTACGACTTAAATTTCCAATATAAAGGTAAGTATTGATTTGAAAAATTCTTTTATTTTCTTTAATTTATCCTTTAATATGTAAAAATATTGACCTTTCTAAACTACATGTTGTATAAAGTTTTACAAAAAGTTAACACTTATCGTTATGTAAGAACGTCAATATTCTTAATTTTTTTCGTCTATTTTTATTATGATTTATTTTTTGCTTTTGTTAGTTAAAGGTGTGATTAGTGTATTGATAAGTTTTATTGAATTAAATGTATAAAACTTAGTCCTTATGTGTGTTCTTTATACTATATTTATTGATAAGATAGCTATAACCTAAATGTGTATCTATTTCTTCTTGAGGATAAAAGAAAAAAATATATTTATTTTAAATATTATAATTTATAGATACTAAATTATTAATATGACGTGTTGATGATATACTAGTCAAAACAATCCTGTAAAAATTTTGTATTTTTTTTTGTTTTTATAAAGATGGCTGATAAGGCAGTAGCAAATGTCGCTAAACCTGAGATGCGAGGTCTGCTTTTCAACGCGATCAAACGCAATTTAATAGTTGCTTTTGTCCTCGCTGGCACCTGTGGTTTCGCTTACAAATTTCTGGTTGGAAGTGAGCGCAAGAGGAAGTATGCTGAATTCTACAGGTAAATTTTAAGTTATTAATTTGCTTTAGTTGTGATTGTTAGTTCACTCATATGCTATATTAAAACTATATTTAAATTCAAGATTTTTATTGTTTTTTAAATCAATTTTGACTGAAGGTTTTTTTGGCTAAGTTACTGTGAGATAGCATCTAACTACAAACACTATGACTGTGGATTCAACTACCACCCAGGGGATTAAATTATTTTCATTTCATCACTATTGTAAGAAGACAAAGCATGGCATTGAGTTCTGCCTCACAACACAGAATGTCCTAAGCACTAGATTCCCTGTAGTCTGACTTCTAGACCCTTTGTGAATTTTTATTAGTTAAAGTAATATTGCTGACAGAGCTTTGTCATAATTAAACTAATATTTTAATATTACATAGCATAATTTTAATATAAACATGTTTTAATTTCAGAACATATGATGCCGAAAAAGAATTTGAAGAAATGCGCAAAAAAGGGCTTTTCCAATCCTGCTAATTTACCATTTGGTTATGTAGTTGTATTATTTTGCTGTGTATAATGTAATTTAAAAAAATAAAAATCAATTAAATTACAATATAAGTTTTATTTGAATCTTTGTTCTACTGTTATATTCACAATTGAGAAATTATTTAAAAAGCTAATATTATTAATAACATAATTTCTATGGATAAAGCAGAATAAAATTCGTAACTATGCCTATGCTGGGCTAATCTCCTTGATTGAGTGAAAATCGAACCCAAAACTTTGTATTTTCAGTCACACATAATATAGTTAGTGATTTTACTGTTTCATATCTATTCATATATTTTTATTTCCTTCGTTAAATTCCGTCACTCAACCGGAGATTCCTCGAGAATTTTGCGGGATTGCCTGTTGAGTGGCAGAACGCTATGTGCGTGTTATACTAGACACCGCCTTTAAAGAAAACTTATTTTTTACTTTTCAGTTTACTGTTTGAAGTCGAAGTAAAAAATAATTAAGTACTAGTCGTATGTAAAACTTCAAACTTACATAGTTATTATGTTTGTACGAACTGACATTTTGGCATATTGATTTTTTAAATTCTTAACCAATCCAGGTATCTCCGAGTAATCGGTGGACAAGAACATACATTAAAAAAAAATCGAGTGAATTGAGAACCTCTTCCTTTTTTGAAGTCGGTTAAAAATGAGAACATCCTCTATTTGAAGTTGGTTAAAAAGAAAAGAAAGTTGAGGCCAGTCGTGTCGCAGGGGCACAAAGTGTGACTGTAAAACTGACTGGTTGTGGGTTGGAGCCCCACTCGAGGAGATGAAATATTTACTTAAATTTATATTTCCATTTCTTCGCTCTGCTGTCGAGGCAAAGCGCGTCGTTGAGTTCTGCCACTCAACACGCAATGCCTCCAGAATTCGGCAGAAAGTGGGGAACGGGGTGTCTTAACACTAGGTTCCCTCTGCCTACCCTGCTGTGTGCGGGCTACAGCGTGAATATGATAAAAAAAAAAGAAAAGCATTGATCGGAATCTCATTTCTGATTATGTAAGCCGTTGTTCGGCATTTTAAGCAATGTTTTTCCTTATAACTTTTACAGTAAAAGTTGGTATTATAACTACGTAGACCATCTATGGTCTTCATCATCATTTTTAAGTCATCAAATTGTGCTTTCCGAATGCAAACATACGAGGCATTATAAAAATACCCAAATCCTTTTAAGTGTGCCTATGAAAGTTAAAGAGTCCCCTCGTTTCTCCAGGATCCCATCAGATCTTGAAACAGTGGCCATTGGACCACCTGTGAGGTATAAAATGTCCCTTTCAAACAAAAAAGAATTATGCAAAACGGTTTAGGCGTCTTTGAATAATCGGTGAACATACATAAAAAAAGATCTGCTCCTTTTTTTGAAGTCGGAATATATTAGT
>DWLH01000319.1:0-23337 GCA_018249795.1 Heliconius telesiphe telesiphe
CTTTGCCTCGACACCAGAGCGAAGAAATGGAAATATAAATGTAAGTAAATATTTCATCTCCTCGAGTGGGGATCGAACCCACAACCAGTCGGTTTTACAGTCACACTCTGTGCCACTGCGCCACGACAGGCCTCAAAAATATTTTGGGTCAACAATATTTCAAGACACTCGTCATATTACTCTTGTCATATATTTGTCGTATTAAAATAATATTTTGTTGATTGGATGTAAGTGTTATTACATTTTAAGTCAAAATTATTAAAAGTCATAATAATTTTTTTAAAAAGCATTTTTAATATACAAACAAAACATTCTTTCAATATTAACTCGACATTCAAGAGTCACTCAATCCAGACATTATATTAGAGTCCTTTTTATACAATAACAATTAATGGATATATTTTTTCAAAACAGACGCAAACGAATTCAATAAGACGGTAAGTTTAAATCAGAGAATTGACTACTACGATGACACTGTACGTCCGCTGTGGTTCGTCTACAGCGGTATGGGCTCGCAGTGGGTAGGAATGGGGAAGCAATTACTCAATATACCAGTTTTTGCAGCAGCTATTGAAAAGTAAGAATAATTTAAATTTTTATTTTTAGTGACAAAGTATTCTTTACTCAAATAAAAAATACAAATAATGTATGTATTGTATATAGGGCCATACAGGAAGCTACTGCCAGCGCGAAATTTGTTTCTGCTAAAAGACGCCGAGTAAAAAGTAGCAGTTACTTTTTTAAAATATAATATTGTAGTATGCCTGTTTATAGCAATCCTGTAAAATTAGTTTTCCCATTTGAACAATCAACAGTGTTAATAAATTACACATAAGAATACTGTAATAATGATTATTCTGATTGAGTAAAGTAGCAAATCCGAATCCTGAAATTTTGTAGAAGGTTTTATATTATTTTTTTTATCAGCTTTACGCTGTATCCCGCACATTTGACTCGATTGCCACCAGAGCGAAAAAAATAAAATATAAATGTAAATATATATTTCACGTCCTCGAATGGGGATCGAACCCACAACCAGTCGCGTTTGCACACTTTGTGCCATTGCGCCACCACTTAAATTAATTATGCTGATATTTTTTGCATTCACACTGTACTCCTCATAAAGCAGGCTCAACAGAGGGAATCTGAGGGCCTAGTGTTAAGACACTTCCGTTCCCACTTTCTCGCAGAATTCTGTCATAACGTGTTAATGGTGAAGCTCATCGCCGCCATAAATATACTCATAATTTATATAAAAGGTATCTTAAGCTAGATTATGTTTTTGTTTTGTAGGTGTGACCGCGTATTGAGACCATTGGGTGTAGATATCTATCACGTAATAACTACAGACGATAAAACTATTTTTGATAATATTCAAAATTCATTTGTTGGAATTGCTGCCATACAAATTGGTCTAACTGATGTTTTAATAGAACTTGGAATTGTCCCTGATAATATTATTGGTATGTAATATCAGTTCATATTGTGTAAATAATATGATATAAAAAAAATCTTGTCCTAATATATGTGGCAGTTTTAAATTGTGAATTAAAAATAAAAACATTATGTATAATCGGATTTATTTGAAATTTATTACTATTTATAAAGGGCACAGTGTGGGTGAGCTGGGCTGCGCATACGCAGATGGTTGCTTTACCGCTGAAGAGATGATATTAGCAGCGAACAGCCGTGGCCAGGTCTCTGTAGAGACACCATTTATACACGGCGCTATGGCAGCCGTTGGCTTAGGCTATCAGCAGGTTGGTTAGTTCTTCTAATTAAGCTGTAAATTACTGTGTAAAACTTTATTTAAGAACATTAGTAGTGTTGTTACGCCTACAATATATATATATATATATATATATATATATATATATATATATATATATATATATATATATATATATATATATATATATATATATATATATATATATATATATATATATATATATAGCTATAGCATATATTATTATTGACAAAACAAAAATTTACATTGTCTAAAATAATAAAAAGACCAGTCGTGACGCAGGTGCACAAAATGTGACTGTAAAATCGACTGGTTCGATCCCCACTCGAGGAAATTAAATATTTATTTACATTTCTTCGCTCTGGTGTCGAGGCAAAGCGCGGCGTTGAGTTCCGCCACTCAACACGCGATGCTTCCGGAATTCAGCGGACAGTGAGGAACGGAGTGTCTTAACACTAGGTTCCCGATGCCTACCCTGCTGTGTGTGGTATATAGCGTGAACATGTTTTGATTTATTTTTATTTTTTAAAATAATAACATATCTACTTTTATAGGTCCTAAAATTATGCCCACCAGAGATCGAGATTGCTTGTCACAATAGTTTCGAGTCTTGCACCATATCTGGTCCTGCAGAAGTTATATCAGAATTTGTCAAAGTTTTAGTTGCTAAAGGTGTCTTTGCAAAAGAAGTTCCTTGTTCAAATATTGCATACCACTCTCGCTATATCGCACAAGCAGGTAAGTTGTTAAAAATAGTTTGCTTTTACTACTTTTTATTGTTAAAAAGATAGTTATATCAAATAAAGAAATACATGGAAACCAAAGTGTCACTTTGGAACCGGTTTAGATAAGATTTTGACTAGTATTTTTCTTTTCTAAGTGTGGAATAACACTTTAAAAAATTTAAAAGTAAGATTTTGACTGTTCTTTAATTTGTCATTTTAGCTCGATAAATCATCATATTAGCTCGATATGGATTATAGTTTTATATAGAAATTTGTGGACAAAAATACAACATACTCTTATTAAATTTAGCACACGGCACATTGCTTGAAAAATAGATTATCGTACTCTATGTATACATACACTATATACATTAACTGATAACCCGTTTTTGAAATGAGTTAATAATATAAAAATACAGGCACTAATATTTTTTATGTAATTAAATATGGAGAGAAAATATTTTAAATTAACAGATTTCAAAGCCATTGTTTAATTTTTAAAGCTATAAATAATTGTATCCTTTAAGGTCCTAATCTACTTAAGTATTTGAAAGAGGTCATTAAAACTCCGAAACTTCGAAGTAAGCGCTGGGTTTCTACCTCGGTACCAATAGATAGGTGGGATGAACCAAGTGCGCAATATTCGTCAGCCGAGTACCACAAAAACAATCTACTCGTAAGTATTTACGTTTTCAACTATACTATTTTCCAGTATATTCGTAATTATTATTCATTTATCTATAGAGGTTAAGTGATTTTATCTTCAAGATAATGTAGTGGCGTAGCACAGCGGCACAGCGCCTGTCTGTAAATCCGACGGTTTCGTACTCGCACTGGTAATAAAACAAAACACGATCTGAAGTTCCCCTAATACGTAATATTTGCATTTGAAAATAGGGCTGAAAGTAAAAGTCGAAGTGTTTTAACAATAAATTTTCTCTGTCTACCCTACTCTATACGGGGTATAGCCTAAAGGTAAGGATAAAATCAGTGTAAAATAACTCCAATGTTTCGTTTCCAATGACTAACATTGCATACTTGGTAGCTTTGAACGCTTTTTTTATGGAAAGGACGACCGTACGGGTCACCTGATGGTAAGTGATCTCCGCCGCCCACGATCCCGTGTAACACAAGAGGAGCTAGCGTTGCCGACCTTTATGGTGGAAATAGGTGCGCTCTTTTAAGGTACCCAAGTCGATCTGGTAACACTGCCGCAGGTAGTCTATTCTACAGTTGCGTGGCGCGTGGAAGGAAGTAGGAACTTCCTTCCACGCGCCACGAGTGCGGCTTCGTAGGAACGAAGCCGCACTCTAGTGGAGTGCCACGTATCCGAATGGTGTGGATGGTACTCGAGTTGTTGACTTACTGTGCGGTTAGAAAATTCGGCGGCAGATAATAGGTCAAACATTTCACCAGAACACTCCCCATGAAAATGTGGTAGAAACGCACAGCCATGAAATATCTCTACGCAAAGCTAAAGTGTTTCGTGTGCTCAAGTTTTTTGCAGATCATTGGGCCTCCAACGATTCATTTTCATTGGTACAGTAATTCAGCTGAAGCAAACGAACTCCAGTACGAACCTAAAAAAATAATCGATGTTTTGGCGTGAAGTACTGTCCCGTTCTGCCGATGATCTCCAGTTTTTTTAAGGCCTTGCTTTCCAAATAATCGCGATACTGACAGTCACTCGAAAGTCACGTGGGGTTGCTACCGTAGTAATTTTTGCATGCTCCCCAGCCTTCCGGTGAGCCTAACTGCTGAAAGGACGTGTATTCATTGGTTGACAGGCTATAGAGGTAATCGAATTCATCGAGGTCACATGCTGAAATAGGTGCCAACAGCATGGGCATCCCGAAAAATTCTGCAGGTCTAAGGAGACAGTTTGTGGCCGTTGTGGTAATACTGGGCACAATTCGGAGAATTGCAAGTCGGGCCTGACGTGCTGTGCAACTTGCAAGCGCTTCGGCAAAAAGAACAGTGAATAGCACCGGACAGTGTCTAGAGATTACCCAGCTCGCATCTATGTGGAGAAACGGAGCATTGAAATGACCCAATATGGATAAGCCAGTCATCCTGCGTGTTGGGCAGCTTAACCTGCTAGATTCTGCCGGGGTAACAGAGGAACTGAAAATTATATGTAGAGAGCTAAATTTGGACCTCTTACTTAACCAGGAGCAGTACAGCCAGACCAGGACCATTCAGTACGGGGCCACTTCCAAAGCAGGCATATTAATGAACAACCGGGCAATTACTGTCATATTCTTGGACTATCTGAGCGATAACCATTGTGCATTTGCTCATATCACCTACGAGGGTTTAAGTATATAACATCTCAGTTCACCTTCAACACCTTACTACCGAGTTGGACAAACTAATATAATACAGAGTACTGATGAGCATGGACGGCACCGCCCACTCCCTCCTATGGCACTGCGAACCTAGGCAATATCTATGCAGAGGCCTAGATAACGAATACAGTAGGACACAACTGGAAAGCCTTATACTTGGACGTGGCCTGCTTGTCCATAATGTTAAAGGTCAGCCTTCTACTTTCTTGGGACCTACTGGACATTCCAATGTTGACCTCACCCTTTCCAATAGAGAAGTGCATGTGTGTGGATGGCACGTGCACGAAGGTGACAGCATTAGCATTGCCGACACCGGAAGATGTACAGACAGTAAGTTTTCGAGGACTTCACCATATAGTTGGACAGCTGTGGACTCGGAAACCATCAGCTAGCTTTTATGAGGAGTGTAGTCGGATTCTCACAAGAACTGCACAGGAATGTTTAGGCACAAAGCAGGATGTTGAGGGCCGCGGATGTAAATAGTGGACACCTAAGCTGGACAGGCTGCGTCGCTCTGTCGAAAAAGCGCGTTGGGACTAGCAACAGTCTCGCAAGACGAACAGATGTCTAGAACCAGAGATTCACAACTCTTTACGCTGGGCTAGACTACAATATACCTTATATTGTAGTCTAGCCCAAGGTAAAGATTTCTTTTTAGTTTCCCCGTACTTACGCGATGAGAGATTTAGAGTTAATATATTCTCGTGGTGTAGCGGAAACCTCCCCGGAAGTCCCGTGGGGACTGGCATACCGCGCCTCTTCTGGCCGTATTCACCCTCCCTCTAATGTCTTACGCGGATTACGCCTAGTTGTGAAAGATGAACACACAACCACGTCACAGGCAACTATGGCCTGCCTACTGACGACACTCTGCCCTGATGACGACCACCATCAAGATACGCCATAATCACCGTGCAGTGAGAGTAGCTGCAGCGCTCTTTCCCACTGGCAGCAACTCAGATCCTCTCAGCCGGAAAATTTTAGAACTGATTATCAATGATTTGCCCAACACTGCACCAGACCTGGACGTCTATCGGCCAGAATAATCTGACAAGCGTATCTAGCAAGTGGAGCTAAAATGCTCCACAAGTACACTGCATGCATAAATGAAGTAGTCTTTCCGGACGTTTGGAAGGAGGGCAAGCTCCTTGTACTACCAAGGGGCAGCGACCGCCCGCTCACCGACCCTAAAGCGTATGGCCAATAACCCTTCTGCCCATTCTAGTCAAAATACTGGAACGCCTGATCATAGCATGCGCTCCAAGCTTACAGAGTAACATCTCACTGTCGCAGCACTGTTTTATTCGCGGAAAGTCGACGGTTATAGCACTGCATGCAGTGCTCAACCGAGTTACTAGTACCTAGCAAAACTACGTGCAGCTGATACGTTTATATATCTCTGGAGCCTTTGATAATGCCTGGTGGCCCATGATACTGACAAAAGCCAAACAGGTTGGTATCACGCCAAATATCTATCAGATTTTGATGAGCTATTTTACTGAACAGCGAGGTGGTTTATTTGTGGGTGACTAGGTATCATGGAACTGCTTGACCATGGGATCAGTCCTCGGCCCAATGCTCTGGAACGTCCTATTAGAAGACAGGTCAGGTACCGCCTGCATAATATGTGGCTCAGTGCAACTGCTGAGTCTTTCTGCGGGTGTCAGGTGAAAACGCGCTGCCTTTACGAGGAGGAGCATGAAGAAATGCTGGCAGATTGCTGGCAAGATGAGGCTGGCCCTAGTGCAGATGGTTTTAGACGGCTACGAGCATTTGCGCATAGATGGCATCGTTAGAGAAAGGGTTTTATCTATGACTTGTGACTGCTCGGACGCGAAGGACTGGCATTGTGACGTCGAGCCCCAGAAGTCACTCGAAACGCTAAGTTGTATTATGCTGATACTGAGTGCGGCTTTAAAAGGAGTGTTTTCGAAAACTGGTGACACGATAAATATGTTTTTAGTGGTATCTTCGGAGGGATACCTCAACAGAAGTCAAGCTTATTTCAGCACTGGTCAAAGTGTCCGGAGAAAATAATGTATTTTATATAATCGAGGTTACTTACGGATGTTAATACCGCGCGTCTACTTTAGCAATTTGTTATAGCATATTATCCTGTGGATTATTACTTTGGGGCAACGCTGCAGATGAGAGAGAGGACTGCTATGTTCATCTAGGGAGTTTTTTTATGTTTACTTTTTACTTTCTTAAACATTCAGCATTTTGTCCACTGCTAAATGCAACAATTTCTTTTACAGAACCCCGTACTCTTTGAAGAGACGTCCCGCTTAATCCCGTCTAATGCTGTTTGTATAGAAATAGCCCCTCATGGTCTATTACAAGCTATTCTTAAGAGAGCGTTCCCCTCTTGCCATCACGTGCCTTTGACACGCAGGGGAAATCCAAATGGAATTCAATTCATTTTAGAAGCTTTTGGAGAGTAAGCATTATAGTACTTTTTTCTTACTTTATTTAATATTATTTTTAATTCGCCTCTTTAAGTACACAATTACTAATTTACTAATCCGAATTACTTTCGTATTCTAATAATATTATTATTTAAAGAAACATCATACATTGAAAACTAAATTTTCTAAATTCTAAACATATTTATTTTAAAAAGGTCACAAAAACAATCACCGTCCCTTTGTATAAATTTGTACTTAGAACTATTACAATGAGTTTATAAACTTTCAACCAAGACGGTGTTATAGACGTGAGTAAATTTTTTACTTTTCTTTTTCATTTCACACTGTATCTCGCACATGACAGAGGGAATCTAGCGCACGCTTTGCTTCGTTACTAGAGCGAAGAAATATAGATATTAAATATATAAATTCCTCAAGTGGGAATCAAGCTCACAATTTGTCTCTTTTTAAGTCGCACCCTTATGTTTAAATTACTATACATTAAACTATTTTGACATTAATAATTACAGCCTTTATATGGATGGTTTCAATCCTAAACTAGAAGTGCTCTATCCTAAAGTAGAATATCCAGTGTCTACTGGAACACCGTCGCTGTCACATCTAGTGGAATGGGTTCATCAAGAGCAATGGTGAGAATTTTTTTTTACCATTTACGCTTTCCGGACATAACGGAATAGGTAGACATATTTTTTTTACGTGAGATACGTCCTGAGGAGGGTCTTGCTATGGATACCCGGCCGGGTGGGGACTCACGCGGGTTATATGGGATTCGTGGTGTAGCAGGACTGGCAGTCTGAATACCCACTAAACCCTCACAGTGCAGCTTAATGCTGCGACAGCTAAAAGTAAAAAATATAAAATTTATGTTTTATATATACCACTAAAGAACAAAACTGTTTTGTTCTTTAGTGGTAGATACCCAATGTGGTAATCATAATATGAGATATTATAATTTAAATTTGGATTTCTATAGGAATTTGCCTTTATACTCGTCTGGTCAGAAGAAAAAGACATCAGAGTGTAAATTTGTGATAACGAAGTATGATGATGACTACAGTTACTTAAGTGGCCATCTTGTCAGAGGTATGTTTTTTATGATTATTAACAATATTTATTATTTCCCTAAGAACAAGGCACAATAAATCTAATAAGGACATGCTGTATTATTAGAGTTATTTTGCATTGTTCTTTTTGCCTATATTGGGTTATTGTAATCGTATGAATATAAAATTTACAGTTTGCTTATATTCATCATCGCAATATCTGACTAACTAAAATATTCTAATATTCAACTCATATCCTTCGCTGCTATAATCAAAAAAGCTTGAATGACCGAGTGATGATCTTTTACTTAATACTCTAAGCTCAATAATATTCTAGGAAAGAATCTATTTCCATTTTCGGCTGCGTTGTTACTTGTGTGGGACACTTTCGCAATGATATTGGAGCAGGAGAAGAGGAAATTGTCAATTCAATTACATGATGTGCATTTTCACACACAACCGCTCGTGGATGACATAGGGCAACTCCCACTTCATGTAACTATCCAAAGAGGAACTGGACGGTTTGAGGTAAATACTTTAAAAACAATTGACACCTAATCTCTTCTGAAAATTTAGAACAGCTCCGTTGCAAAGTCACATTTTAAATCAAAATTTTTATTAGTTTATTTCTTATTTAGGTTTTAAATGAAAATATCAAAGTGGTCACTGGTTATATATCCGCTGAATTAAAAGATAGAAGAATACTAGAAGTAGACGCTAAATCTGATGAGAGCATTCAACTCAGTTCTAAGGATATTTATCAACTGTTACACACAAGAGATTTCAATTACTCGTGAGTATATGCATATATAAATTAAGTTTTAAATATCAATGTATGTATTTAATAGAAAATTAACAAACCTTGCTTAAATAACTTTAATAATATAAATAATAATAAAATTATATAAATAATAACTATTATAATTATAAATATAATGTACTATTATATAAATAAAAAAATAAATTAAATTAGCTTCACGCTGTATCCCGCACACAGCAGGGTAGGCAGAGGGAACCTAGTGTTAAGACACTCTGTTCCCCACTTTCTGCCGAATTTTTGGAGGCATTGCGTGTTGAGTGGCAGAACTCAACGCCGCGCTTTGCCTCGATACCAGAGCGAAGAAATGGAAATATAAATTTAAGTAAATATTTCACCTCCTCGAGTGGGATCGAACCACTGCGCCACGACTGGCCTCAATATTGACTATTATATAACAATTTATAAAAAAATGTAATTTACATTTTATTATATATTGTTATATATATATATATATATATATATAATAAAACGTAAATTATACATTTTATAATATATTTTCAGTGGTGAATTCAGAAGCTTACAAAGCTCTCATCTATCGCTTAATGAAGCCAAAGTATCATGGAATAATAACTGGGTAATTTTAATCGACGCTATGTTACAACTAAACGCACTTAGATGCAACCACAAAATTGTATCTATACCTGATTATCTTAGCAAAATAACCATTGATTTAGAAGAGCATGAGAAAATAATAAACAAAGAAAAAGATCCCAATATTTTAACCGTCAATGTTTTTGAAACTCAAGATTGTACTAGGTAAGCTAATTTATTATAGTTGCATTATAAAGAGATTTTCTGTTAAGAATTTTGTTTTTTACCATGACTTAAAATCTTATTAATCCTAGTCTAAATGAAATCACATAAATGTAAAAAAAATATAAATATGAAATATCGTCAATAATAGAATTTGGTTCATTTAAATACAAGTATACTTCAAGCCTAATAATCAGTATACGGAATATAACTTATACTATTTTTAAACATTTTTTTAAAGTGTTATTCCACACTTAGGAAAGAAAAATACTTATTTAGAAAACGTATAATAATTCCTTCCTGGACCTGGTCGGTTTCCAGGAGGCGCGGGAGATATAGAGTAGTTAAAGAGTAGTTAAAGAGATATAGAGTAGTTAAAGCTGTGTTTTCATTTAAAGTAGAGATGACAAAAATACTCTGTATATATAGCTGTACTATTGTTATAAAGTATTTTCTGAAAGCCTGAAACTATGATAATAATGAAACTAAATACATGTATTATTCAATTATTTATTAGAATTCGGAGGATTTTGAGAAACTATCACCAGTATTAATGACGAAACTGTGAGCCACATTATCTATTATATGATCCAATAATTTCAAATTTGTCTAAAGTGACAATCTTCTTTAATTTTTTTGATGGCAGTGGAGCTGATCTCAAACGGCCCGTAGTTTTTTTTCTTTTATAATTCTGTTTCTAGTTGCTTGTAATATTGCTATAATTTCATCGGTTTATTAATAATATCACGTTTATAGGAATACAATTTTTCAAGCCACGTTTCTTCTACGTGTAACAGTATAATAACAGTCACATTTTCCAATGAATTCATAGGATTTATCTTTGATAGCTTTTTCTTGGCTGAAGATAAAAAGCGTTGCTTGGTCCAGGTTTACTCATGTTTTAAAGTATGAAAAAATCTAAATAAGAAAAATAATACAAAAATAATAAAAACAGAATAACTAGAAAACAGTATTAGACCAAAGTAGCAACGGAATCCCGAAAATACAAAGAAAATAACAAAAAATGGCGGATATGATTTGACGGATGACAAAACATTTTAAAATAAATTCTTAATTGCAGTATTGCAGTTCTAAGTGGCGGCAGAGTCAGATGTGGCAAGCAAAGTTATTCCAATTCCTTAAGCGATTTTCTTTCAAATGATGTTAGATTCACATAAAAAACATATGAGTGCAATTTTTCATTAAAAATGCATTACCATAAATTTAATTAAAGGTGATTGCGGCACGATTCTTCTAGGAAATCCTGGTGTAATCTATTCTACTATCATGTATCATTCTTAAAAGTAAGTTTCATTTAAAAAACCGATACTTGCAGATTTATGATCTAGGATCTCGATCCATTTGTAGGTAATATAGAAATGTAATACATTTCTGCGGCAAAATGCTAAAAAATATAGCAAATACCTGGTGTAGTCGCAAAAATAGGTATGTATATAACTTTATATCAAATTTCAGATGCGGTGGTGTTGTTATAGAAAAAATTAAATATCAAAACCTATCGCCACTCAATGAACAGGCTGTGTCTTTGAAGACATTGAAATTTGTTCCTCATTTTCCAAACAACAATTCAGACGTAAGTATTTTTCTTCGGAACCATAAAATTGAAAACTTGACATTATTCTTTTATATAAATTTACTTTGGTAAATTGTTATAATATTAATTATCATATTTACATTTCAAAAAACTAACTTAATAGGAGGCTACAGCATCTTATGTGTATTTGCAAATTGCGGCTGAGAACTTAAACAAGCAGGTCTTAAATGTCGTGGAAATTTTAAGTGACAAGACATCTGAATCTAACTATAATACAATCAAGAACATTGGAGACAACATTCCCGGTATCAAAACGAAACATTCGTATGTTATTAGAGAGAATATTCTGAAAGAAAGCGACAAATTGAATAATGCTGATTTAGTTTTAATTACAAATTTGTCTGGTGACGAAAATGTAAGTAAAAAGTCACATTATAATTATACAGTTAAACAAATTAATAGCCCTCCATTCTTAAATTGCATTACGTTTTTAAGATATTTTCAACAACAATCCTTTGATTTTAGGCTATCTTAGAAAATTGAAGAATTTTAGTAATGTGCTTAAGTTCCGAAAAATTTAAATATATCATTTAAACTAGTTTTCCCTTGGTTTACATGTTTCCATGTTATGACAATGAGGCAATATTTTGACTATGTATTTTAGTAAGCTTGATTAAATTATGTATTATAAAATGATACTGATATTTGCAATTATTATAGAGAATATGATTAACCTTTTTAATTTTTAACAGATGTGTCAAATACTACACGAGCTCCTAAAACAAGACATTCTTTTAGTAAACAAGGAATTGTATGTAACTGGAATATCTAAGAATCGTCCCTCCATGTTATATCGCAGTGTTAACGCGCATATTGTTAATGACACACGCATTGAACTAGCGATTTGGAGACCGTCAGATTCGAACGGCTCCAGCGTTTACACCGTTCGTTCGCCATCTGATCTGGCGTATATATATTCTCTACTACCAACTGTTCCATTGAACCAAAAAGTGTTTTTGCTGGCTACTTATCCTTTGGTGAAAGGCTTGAAGGCCGTGGTGAAGCAATGGAGGAAGGACAGGAGAGTGTACCTAACAATGATAAATCATGACTTTTCCGATGATAAGCTCTTAGATGAGATACTTTTTAAGGATTTGTTGACTAATATTTATGAGAATGTAAGTTTAATTAAAATTTAAGTAAATTGTTTTCAAAACATTTATATAAATTGCTAAATGTCCCGAAAAAAATGGTTACAAATATAGAAATAGATATTACAGATATAAATTGTTACAGAGTGCATGCTTTTTAAAAAATAAATTGCCAATCAAGATTACATTGTTAGAACTACGAATAATTATTTCATTTAATTTATTATATTTCAATAGGGAGTCTGGGGTGGAGAGTATATTTTGCCACTGGAAGATAAACTTGTAAATCAACCTAATATGATGTTAAAATGTACCCGCCCTGGAGACTTCGACTCAGTAAATTGGGTAGAGGCACCAGACATAGATGACAGTGGTATAAATGTAGATGTAAGTAACATTTATAATTTAAGCAAACCACATAGTACGTCACAAGCTCAAATATTATTCACACCATGTGGATATGTGGCACTACACTACTCTGGGAAAAATAAATAAAAGCAATGCAGCATTGCTTTCGTAGGAACTTCCTTCCCCACTGCCACGCAACTGTGGAATGCCACTGCCACTGCAACTGTGCCACTGCAACTGTAGAATGGACTATGTTTCCAGGTCGTCATGGATACCTTTGAAAAGCTCCTCTTTCTCCATCTCAAAGGCCGGCAACGCACCTGTTGACCCTCTGGTGTTACGATGAGTCATGAGAGCTTACTTAAAATAAAATTATGTTTATATAATTAAGTATTAAATTAGGATTGGCAATGGGCGGCATTAGATCGCTTTGGACTATCACCAGGCAGTATCTGGTTAACTTTAATTTCCAAAGACGACATCTAACTAACTTATTTATTAATACAACGACACAAGTAGTGATATCTCCTTTAAGTCGATTACTTTGAAGCAATCTACAAAATTTAACTTCTAAAATTAAGGAATCTGTTGCATTAATTGAATCTTTCGTATACCTATACATGATTACATTTATAAAGTATATTTAATCAATAACAGGTTCACTATGCGGGAATTAACCTTGGTTACATAAAAGAAGAGACTGGAGTGATCGACACATGCAACACTGAAGGACGAGCTGGTAAATTAGACTTCAGCGGTATTACTAAAAAGTATGTAAACATTTTCATTTTTATATAATATAATAAATAGACAATTATTTACAAATACATTGTATTTAAATTTGTATCTGTTTAACATTAATGTTGACTTTAATTTATCCACCTAGGGTTCCGTGCCAATTTTAAGGGTTGTAGGGTAAGGTACAACAATAAAGTTGACAAACTTAAGTATGCACTAATTTTGTACGAAGCAAACTACAAACATAAGTTTGTAATGGTTTTTTTTCATATCATATACATCCATATTATGGATTTTTAATTCATTTATACTGTAACTTTTTATTTCTTGCCAAATGTTGTATCGTATCGATTTTGATTACGCGGCAATTTTCATATAAAATGAAGCCAAAATATGCAATGCATAAACGCTCATATCATTTGATTGAGTTGAGGAAGAAGTTTATTTTTTTTCTTTGCACCAAAAGACCGTAGACTAATGGTTATCAAGATGAAATTAATGTCAAATACATTAATTTCATCTTGATAACCACGCCATTTCGAAATAAATGGTCCGACTCGTTTTTTTCTTTGAGGTACGGCTCCCCAAAAAGGAACCGACGTCATGCAAAGAAAAAATATAGAGTAAATTAAAAAAAATATATATTATGATGTTAAATTATTATTTATATTTATTTCTATTATTCTGTTCGAAATAATCATTATATTCATTATATTGATGAAACCATAGCAAAAAATATATATATTTTTTATACTTTTTAAGAAAACGTATAAAAATTTTGAACGTAGCGGAATTTGAATGCCTCTTTGGAAACCGTCCAAGCGCTCTGACCAACTAAGGTACGTTTAAAATTTTTGTAGGTTTTCTTCAAATATATTTTTAGTTCTTAAGTGTGGAATAACACTTTAAAAATGTAAAAAAAATACCTTTTTTATTTTAGTGGCAATCGAGTTATGGGTATAGTACTTAATGAAGTAATAAGTACCTGTATTAAAGTGAAACCAGAACTGTTATGGCCGGTACCGTCTCACTGGAGCCTCGAAGACGCTGCCACCGTACCATTGGCGTATTGCCTTGCATTCTACTGTCTGGTAAGAAAATTAACACCTTTTAGGATTCCGTACCATTTAAGGAAAAAAGAAACCTTATAAAATCACTTTGTTGTCTGTCCGTACTATCAGTCTGCCTGTCTGTCAAGAGTCTTTATCTCAGCAATACTTTTTATCAATATCGATTTGACATTCAAATCATAAATTCAGATCTACGGCCCAATGATTTTCGGAAAAAATCGTATTTATACATTAACACAAAATAATGAAAACGCGTATTTCTCCACTATAAAAGGAACCAAAATCAAAAGTCAACCGGAAGTGGCCTATTAGGGCACTAGAATATATAGGGACCTAGAATTATAAAATTTGGCAGCTAGCATCTACAGATAGTACTAATTCCGGAAAACTATACATTTGAGACCTCCAATTTTTGTACGAAACCCTCGAAGGGCGAGCCCGACGATTTTTTCTGAATTCGGAACATTTTGTATTGAGTGGCGCAACGTAACGCCGTATTTTATCTTGATGCTTTATTTTTGCCTCCAGAATCTGGCGTAAAATGATGAACGAAGTGTCTTAACACTAGGTACAGTGCAGTGTGCAGGATACAGCATGACACTAAATAAAATGATAATAGACGAAAATAGATCAGAAATATATTTATTATAAAATAATGAATAGTACCCACAAATAGCTAGCTTCACTTCTTTAGTAACTTGATTTTTAGCTTTAGCCTCATATAATTTCAACTTGTTTAATCTAACGAAAAACATTTTTTTACTGATATTATTATAAAACGTTATTATTGTTTAATTATGTTTTTAATTATGTTCCTTTCATAGCTGTTCAAGACCAAACTCCTGCCTGCACATCGGGTACTAGTGCACGGCGGCACCGGTGCACTCGGACAGGCATTGATATCTATCGCCCTGGCTCTGGGCTGCGAGGTCTTCGTTACTGTTGGCGATACGCAGAAAAAAAGATTCCTAAGAAAATTATTCCCACAACTGCAAGGTATTTTTTATTATTTTAAATATGGCTAGTTGTATGGTCTGTGCCTTATTTTACTTTTAGACTTTCCTATATATTTTAAAAAATATATATTAAAAAATATATAGGAAATATTTAGGATATTGTAAAGCTATCCAATATGGTAGTTTATATTAACGTACACACGCTGTATAAAGAATATTTCAAAAGTATTTTTATCGTCTATTTTAAAAACAACTGAAAAGCAGTACTACTGAACGTATATGGGAGAAAATTGATAGGATTTGAAATCCTCTACCCATAGACAACTGTTGATCCATTTTATTACACATTTAAATAAAACTGTTTTAACCAGATTAATTGCGTATATTTGGTATTATACATTTTTGGATAAAACACCAAATATACGCGATCAATCCGGTTAAAATAGTTTCATTTAAATGTGTAATAATCGTGAAAATCAAAGAACTTATTAACTGTTGATCCATCGATTGATGGATCAACAGTTAATATAATAAGTTTTTAACTTTGTTTGTAACGTGATTACGTTACACTCTGTATATCATATAAGGTAAGATTCCCACACGAGGAAATGAAATATTCCATATTTTCATTTCCTTGCTTTGGTAACGAGGCAAATCAAGGCATTTAGTTCCACCACTTAACACGCAATGCCTCCAGAAAAACATATTTTCTGGCACATTCATAAATGAATTTACTTTTAAAGATTATATTATTGAAATAATTATACTTAGAAATTATAACAACATTTAACATTTTAAGATGACCACATCGGAAACTCACGCGATCATAGCTTCGGAGATATGGTCCTTACTTCCACTAAAGGCGAGGGCTGCGACGTTATCGTTAGCTGTGTACAAGGCGAACTTAAAAATGTATGTATAATTTTATTATAATGCAAATTAATCTATACATATAAAAATAAAATCTAAGGGTCTGTTTTTGATTTCAAAAAACTGTGTGACTTGGAATACAAGTGCATATAATTATTTATACGATACTAAAATACCAAATACTTAAAAATATTTGTCGGTCTATTTTTCTGTTTATCGGGAAGAATCTCCGAAACAGCTGGAGCGATTTTCATGGGACTTTCAGTGAAAGATAGAGGGGGTTATGGATCAACATATTTTTTATTCCGGAATCGAGGATTTACGCGGAAATAACCGCGCTTGCTCTGCGCGAGTACCTGCGTAAAACATTTTTTTTTTGTTTTGAATACGACAATTTTTGATAATATTATTAACATTTTTAAAGTGTTATTCCACACTTAGGAAATCCAAAATAAGATTTTTCTAAATAAGAATTTTTGAAAATCTCAAATAACTTAAATTAGGATTTATTATAATATGTATAGCAGTAGGTATAGATAATCATACTAAAATAGTCAATATATTTACCCTAAACACTACACAAATTATATTAAATATCAATAACCTATACTTCAAACGGGCAAATCCGCGCCGAGGCGTTAGTAGAATAAATATATAGTAAAAAATAGCCACGTCAAATTTTGAGGCGGAGAAAGAAATATCTGTAAAGAACACAGAACTCGGCGTCTATGTAGATTTTTGATTCTTTTTTTAGTCACTCGACATTGAACTTGGCTTTCATTTCATATTTATGTTTTTGATGTTATTATAGGTACTATACTAGTACCTATAACAGCCAAGCAAAGTCGGGCACATTATAAGTAGCATAAATAATTAATTTGCACAGTGTTATTTTGCAAAAGTGATTGATTGTTTTAAGATACAGTTAATATTTATATATTTCTGCAGACTACATTAAAATGCTGCGCCGCATCTGGTGTAACTATAGATATATCACAATTGCCAAACCAGGAAGATTTCAACCTCGGAATGTTCAATTTGACCAAAAGTCGTTCTTATGTTACTGTCAATCTGTCAAGTGTCTTTGAAAACGAAAACGTGGATCAACTATTGGTAAGTTTTTCTTGTTTTGTAATTGCAAAAACAACATAACATTCTATAGTTCCTTTTCGTAGACAATCTATTATTATATTTCATATATCATATTTAATTTTCAATACATAAAAGAATTTAAATTCACATTGTTAAAATATACTTACCGTTTAGAAAAATTACAACATAGCAAAACATACAATACTAATCGGACGAAAAATAAAAAATATATATATTTGCCTTGCCATGCTACAAATCAATTGAGATGGGGCAAGGACAAAAATATATATTTTTATATTTATTATAGACTCTACAAGCGCTAGTCAGCGAAGGTATAGCACGTGGTTTCGTGAAGCCATTGTCGAGAGTGACGTACGCGCCACAGGAAGCCCCAAACGCCTTCCGCCTCCTCGCCGCCAGCCGACACCGCGGTCGCGTCCTACTTGATTTACGTCAACATACTTTTGAAGTACTACCCAGGTATAATATATAAACAATTCAATATTAACTTAAAAATATATATGCTTAGATAATATAATTATTATAAAAATGGTGTATTAGTTGGGAATATTTTTATTTTCATGGAATATTCTTCATATAGCAAAGTAGGCAGACTCCAGGACCTGGGGACCTAATGTTAAGACAGTTCGTGGTTGTTTTATGCTGCGGCTTACCCGTAAAGGAAATAAAAATATAAAATATTTTATTGCTCGGTGTGGAAACCGAACCCTCAATCATCGCGGTTACAGTGGCACGCATTGCGCCGCAACGGCACAGGGCTACGACGCAAGGACGGTCGAGACGTACAACTTGGTTATGACTTCAAATCCCATCATAAGTATATTTACAAATTAAATACTTTAATGCAGCTGCTCAAAGTACGCGTAAATAAGTAAATAAAACAATTATTATGTGATTTCAGATTGAAATGTGCTTCAGACTTAGAACAAGTAATTGTTTCCAACGAGGAAGAGCTGATTACGCAACTTGCGGAGAAACTTATCAGCCGTGGCGCTAAAAATATAAACATAATCAGCAAAAATATATCTAACTCGCTTGTATTTAAACAGAGGTACGTGTATCGTTCGGATCGATGATTTAATACAGTATAGGTACTCTACTTGCAGGTGTGACTAATATGATTTTTTTTAAAAAAATTGCACGCTTCACATTGCATCTGGCATATAGCAGGGTAGGCAGTGGTAACCAAAAGGAGAAGGCAGGGGGTTGAGTGCGGGAACTCAACGCTGCGCTTTGTCTCGGATCCAGAAAATTGACGAAGACCGCACGCTTGTGCCCCTGCGCCACGACTAGTCACGACTTTTATAAATTTATGAAGCAAAATACAAATACAGAAGAAAATTGTAATCAAATGATGATAACAAATAATAATATTTTTTTATGTAAAATTATTAATAATATTTATATTATAAATGATACTATTAATATAAAAACATATCTAAAAACATATTTAACGCATTATTCTGTTCAACAGGTCTTGGAAAGCAGAAGGAGTTCAAGTTGAGTTAGAGCAAAGAAACGTGGATGTTGGTAATTTAGTGAAGTTTATTAAGAGTAACGAGAAGGGGGCTGTAGAAGGAATTTATTACGCACTTTCCTCTAGCGGAGAAATTGATGATGTAGAAGAGCTAACATCAAATCTAAAAAAATTGATTCCTGCACTTAAGTAAGTATAAAAGGTGGAAGCGTCAGCGCTCCTTTTACGGGAACAGCATATAGGGTAAAATGTTTTAAACCCATACCTAAAGAAATTAATCAAAATACTTCTACTATCTTCTACAAGATACTGATACCTCAACAGTTTTGACGTAGGGTTTTTTTTTCATTTCACGATGTTACCTGTATATCGTGTGACGCAGTTACTCATAGATACCAATAACGTAAACACATACTACTACAAAAATACTAATAAAGGTTAAACACTTTGAATTTTGCCGCCAACACCTACGACTCGATTTAGGAATGAGTTGATGAGGTTTCCCTTTGATAGGTTTATGTCGGCGTGCGTTGTTCTTGTCAAATGGCGTTTTATTTTAAAACGTTAATTTAATTATTTATTTTGTTTGAAAAAACCCCTATTTCATTTTTGTATTAGGCTTTTATAGCTTTTATAGAGTATTTTATAATACTAAGGGCCAGTTTCATCACAGGCTGGTATAGTTCCGGACGGCCTTATCTGCTAGACAAGCTATAATTTTTGGTTTCACAGGTCTCGAATAGCAATATCTAGTAGATACACATATGACGCATGCATTTCATTTTTACATACTTGTTTCGTTAATATATAATTCTCGTCCATTAATGAATAAATTAATCTTGGATATATAAGAAACACTTATTTTGTATTTTCATCCTGTCGGTAAGATAGCATTATTTTTATTAGATTATTATGTGGAACTTTATTCGTAACCAGTAAAACTGGGCCTAACTGTTATAAAAGTATAAAAAAAAAAATTAAAAAAAACAAAAACCCTGACTGCATAAAACTAAAAGAAAACCTGACCTTTTAAATTATGGGGGATTCCTGAGTAAGATTTAATTGATTGAAGAATTATAGGGTTAAGGTGAGTTTTATGCAGTCGGGGTTTTTTTTTATTTTTCACTTTTTCACATTATAAAACGAAATATTTCGTTTTATACGTTTTACGTTTGGGCATGTAAATTAATAAATAAAATAGTATTATTTTAGTAATAGTATTAATTTATTAGTATTATGTAAATCCGTTCAGCGGTTCTGGAGATATAAGGTAATAGAGAATATTACATACATACAAGATACGCGCGAAAAACAACCCTCCCTCAGCAGTTGGGAAAAATACGGTTTTCTATATAAGTTTTAATACAGTGACTATTATGAAGTACTCACGGTGTCATACGCTTATAGAAAACCAGTGTTAAATAAAAAACATGTTTTGTTGTTTGTAAATAATGATGTAATATTTTTTATGCTTATTCAATTTAAGATATTTGATTAGTAAAAACAAAACTCTATATATAAATATTATTTTTAGATATTTTGCTGTAATTAATACTGGATTCAGTGGTGAACAAGAAATAAGTATCAACAGAAGTCGAGAACCTCTGGGTTGCAGGATATTGTTGCCAGATTTATATGAGGTAAGTCCTAGGTCCTAGGTTATTTTGATATTTTTAAGCAATAAAATCTTAAGACTACTTCTTTTCTTATTTACATTGAAGGTGAATGTGCCTTAAAATGGCTGAATGGCTTTTAAATTTTTATGTTTAGTGACATAATTAAAAAAAAAACATTAAGGCTTACTCTATATTTAAATATGCCATATTTAATATTTTCATATTTTCATTTAAATCAGGGGTTCCCAACCTTTACTTGATCAAGGACCACTTTTATATCATTCTTGGTAGCAGGGACCACTATGGATGTAGGTATAATAAAAATTAACTATGATAATTAAACAGAAACTTCGCCTCACCATCCCCAGTCATAAAATTAAAATCGTTTGCGGACCATATTTAGGCTTCTGCGGACCACTGGTTGAGAACCACTGATTTAAATGAAAATATGAAAACAAATTGAACAATACAAACAAATCTGTCTTAGATAATAAGTAATAACATAACATGTAAATTCATTAAACAATATAATTTCTTGGAGTCCAGTCGTGGCGCAGTGGCACAAGTGTGTAACTGTAAATGCGACTGGTAGTGGGTTCGACCTTCATTTAAGAAAATTAAACATTTATTGAAATTAAAATTTTCATTTCATTTTTGGTGTTGAACCAAAATTAAGTTCGGCCACGCAACACGCAATGCCTTTGCAATTCCGCGTAAAGTGGGGAACAAAGTATCTTAACACTAATTTCCCTCTGTCGACCCTGCTGTGTGCGGGATACAGCGTGAAGCTGATTTATTTATTTTTAATTTATACATTTTTTATACAATTTTTTAATATCACTTTTTAGGCTGAAAAATTAGATAGACCCTCTAAAGATTCCATATCATCAATAAGTGCAGTTGATGCTATTGAAGGAGCATTATGCTCCAAACAACCAATAGTGATAGTGTCAAGAAGAGATCCTCAACGTGTTCCTTTAATGGAAGAAATAGCTAGGATTGCTGGTAAAAATATATTTTTAATAAATTAATTAACATAAACACGAGCGTGCAATTGTAAAACACGACGGTCGTGGAATCGATTTCCATTAGGGAGAATGAAATATTTAATATTTTCGTCTCCTCGTTAACGAGGCAAAGCGCGTAATTGAGTTCCGCCGATTTTTTTCGACGGAGTTTCTTAACACTCCAGCTACCAGCTAAGCTACCAGATTCCCTTTGCCTACCCTACTATTTGGGGGATTCAGCGTAATAAAAAAAATTGGTCCATTAAATTTTTAAATATCTATTTGTATGAATTTCCTGCATACCGGGGTAGACAGTGTAAAATGTAATGTGCATGAATATACTTCATTTTTCATTTTCCTTCCAAATTCATCTGATGTATTTACAATCATTATTCTGAACATTAATTATCCGGGACTTAACCGGGAAGCATTCTTGGAATTATGTAGAAAATCAGAATCTTGCTAGAAAGAACAAAATAGTAAAAATGGTGCTTTAACTTATTTTAATTTACAGATATTAAATTGGAACAAAGTTCGGAGGCAACATTAAAGGATCTAGGAATAAATCTCCCTAAATTGGAAGCGGTGAGAGCCTATCTGTGGAACGAGCACAGCGTATCTATACCCAGTAGAGACATACCGTCACTCACTCTTAATGCGTAAGAAAAAATATTTATTGAGATGTAATGTAGGACTCGGCTTTTAATCAAAGAGATGAAATCTTATTAACTACTTAAATTACTAAGGACAATTAATTTAAAATTATATATATATATATATATATATATATATATATATATATATATATACACATTAAGAAAAAAAGAAAGAAATATAATAATTTTTACTTAATTTTAATTAAATTTCTTACAGACTTCAAGATTTAGAGCAAAAGATTACTAAAGTCCAGAACCATAACGAAGAAGATGGTCTAAAATCGTTCTTTTCATATGTAGATCCAGATGAGCTTCAAGGGACATGTGAAGTAGTATTTTTGCCGACTCAATGTAAAACAACCATCGTGAGTATCTATTAGTAAAACGTTTTAGAGTGATCACAACGTATTTGTTGTACACTCTTCTGATATATATATTTTAAACATAAAACTAAAATACAAAAAACAATATTAGAAAAGAAAAAATCTTAAAATTACTACAACGAGGACGTTATTATAATTGTAATTATAATATACTATAAAAATTACTTATCTATTATTCTATTCATTCATTTCTCGAACTAGGACTTTTAATTATTAAATGATATAATAAATGAAGCCAGTCGTGGCGCAGTGGCACAGAGTGTGACTGTAAAACCGACTGGTTGTGGGTTCGATCCCCACTCGAGGAGATGAAATATTTACTTAAATTTATATTTCCATTTTTTTTAAACATTTTTTAAAGTGTTATTCCACACTTTTTTCTAAATAAGTATTTTTCTTTCCTAAAAATGTTTAAAAAATATTTAAAAAATAGTATTCTCTCTTGCCAAACGATAATTCTAAGTAATTATCTTTGGGTAGCGGAAATTTGTAAAAATCTCCCTACAGAGATACTAACAACATAAATAAG
>DWLH01000320.1:0-23322 GCA_018249795.1 Heliconius telesiphe telesiphe
CGTTGATGAACAGTTTTTTTGCCTCGACTATTTCCCTTAATCTACTGAGAATTATTCTCTCGTAGATTTTCCCTAAACTGCTAATGAGACTGATGGGTCTGTAGCTGCAGGGAAGGTTGGCGGGTTTTCTGGGCTTGCGAATGCCTATGACTGTGGCTTCCTTCCATTCGGTAGGAAAGGAGCAGCCTGCTAGAAGAGCATTGAAAATTAGGACTAGCAGAGATGCAAATTGAATCGGAAGGGACTTTAAAACTTTGTTTGGGATTTTGTCAGGCCCCGGGGACTTAAATGACGCAACAGGGCTGAACTCTATTTATATACTAATGATTAGTCCCCAAGTAGTATGACATTAAGCGAGCGCCCCTATTCCCACTCCATCTCCTCCATTCCACGAACTTTTGGACCTTCCCTCGTATTTTCCAATATTATTTTATTTTAATAATAAGACAGAGGAGCTCTACTACTATTCCAAAATAAAATTTAAAAAACGATTAATTAAAACTATAATTAATTTAAAAATACATTTTATTCATCTGACCTGTAAGATGATTTCAAAGGTACCTACTAAATAAAACAATCCTTAAGTGATAAATTACGGTGATTTGTTTAAAAAATGTATTAAGACATTGTTACTCATACTTTAACTGTACTGTACTGTTATTACTATAACGAATAGTATTCATTGTAACGAAAGCTATCTAAGCTTTTTAAATATTTTTATAAAGCGGCAACTAAAATACTAGGTGTTTTACTAAGTACGTAACTAGGTTACGTTAAATAAATATGGCCTTTAAATTTATATCGCTAAGTTATGTTCCTACAAACCTACGTGATATATTCTATGTCTGGTGCCGTAAGGAATACAGTGCACTTAAAGTGAATTATGACATCTTATAAAATATAAGCCCGAAATTAACCAAACATCCACTATAGTTGGGGTTCCGGCGCGAACCCGTGGGGTCCGGAGAAGGACGACCAGTTCAACAAGCCCAACCACTGGGATGGGATGCTGGAGGTGGTGGGGGTCACCGGCGTCGTGCACCTCGGGCAGATACAGTCCGGTCTGCGCGGGGCCATGCGGATAGCGCAGGTGACATTGTAATCTAGGCTGAGAAGGTCATAGTTTATTTTATTTTATTTAAACTTTATTTTAAAAATAACAACTGCTATACAGACAAAAAAAAAGAAGAACATATACATACGTATTTTTTGTAATACAGTATTACTTTCATCATAAATCAATATAAATAAAGATAGAATAAACATTATTCCTTTCGCCAATACATAGTGTCAAGACACTTCGCCTTCTGCTTGTATTCGATAGTCCATAGATATACATACTCTGTGTGGCAGAATTCGGCGCTACGCTTTGACTTCCCAGAGCGGGAAATGAAAATAATTTATTCCTATGAATAAGGATCGAAGCTGCATTCATCAAGTTACAATAAGTCGCTGTCCCACCGCTATAGGAATATGTTTCTTTCTTTTTATTGCAGGGTAACGAAACTCTATACTTTCTATTAAGAAGTTTTTGCTAATTATATCTATAATCAATACTTTGTACAGCTAGCGTGTAAAGAAAGAAGAGAAGATGTGCCTGAAGAGTCAGGCACATAGATTTTTTTTTTGTTAACTTTAAGTTATTTTTCTAATACGTCTTCAAAAAATCCTTGTTGGTCTTAATCGTACAACATCTCAGGACATATCTAATAAGTTCAATTTATTAATGTGCACGTTTCTAGGGTGGGCATATTAAGATCAACCTCCGCAGCGAGATCCCCGTGCAGGTGGACGGCGAGCCGTGGGTGGCGGCGCCCAGCGAGGTGGTCGTGCTCAAATCTGCGCTTAAGGTATGTATTAGGCCCTTCTGCTTGTTTGCCTCTGAATGCACCATAGATTAAATAATAACATTTTTCAATAGCATGATGCTCTATTTTTTTATGAGAAATCAAATATCTTTTATTTTCTTAATATATACATATTTTACCTTTCATTGTATGCTTGTAATCCTTAAAATATTGATGACGCATTCTGCCCTTCTCTATATATTTTTGTAATTTCTTAATAATTAATCAACAAAAAATAATGAAAACTAAATATTGAGTAAGCAGTAGTGTGTTGGTGCGTCCTTTGCTAGAATTATATAATGCAAAAATATATATAATTCTATCTATTTTCTATCTTTAATTAAATTTAATCTAAGCTCACTTCTGCAACACTCCTTCACCTCTTCTCTAAGCATGATACCTATTGCACGGTGGTTACACTCAAAAATTATCTTATAAATCAGCAGCTCTGAGCTCTTACTTCTGTTGCCCTTCTGTTGTCATATGTCGAGATGTGTTTGATATTGCACAACCCACGCTACGCTCGCGTTTTCACTGCCCGAGACAGCGCCGGCCCTGAGACGACAAATCACCCTGTTTTTTGATAATTTACATATTCTTAATGTTACTGTATCTATAAACAATCCTCAACTTCACAGCTCACGCGTAAACACTAGGCATAGCTCATCCGATAGTAATGGCATGCAAGTTCAGGATTGTCGTACGAATGAAGCTTGTCGCCAGTTACAGTAACATTGACACACCACCGCGCAACGCACGCGGCCTCTAGACGTAGTTCACAGTTCGAAGCTAGCTCGACAGTAATGGTTTCTTTAGCTGAGTGTTGGATCCACACGACCGTCCTCGTGTGGGTCCACCGCGTCCCCTCGCCGGTCACAGCCCCTCGCCGGCGCTGCCCAACAACTAACAATGCTTTGGTCGTGTCGTGTTGCTATCGTGCCGAGACGCTCGCTCAGTGAAAACGCGGTCTCGCCCGGGACGCGTGCGCGTGCCGAGAGTACGCGTGCGCGTGCGCGTGCGCGTCCCGAGCCGTAACGAGGTGTGACCGGCAGGCGACCATGCTGAAGAAAACGAAGCGCGGGTCGGGCGCGGGCCCCGCCGCGGGCCCGTGACGCCGGCCCGGCTCCATGACACCGGCGCGCTGCCCGCAGGCCACCATGCTGAAGAAGCGCGGCAAGGTGCGGCGGCGCAGCACGGAGCCCGCGCTGGCGCCCCCGGCCTGCGCCCCGCCGCCAGCCTGCGCCCCGCCGCCGCCGCCCCCGCCGCAGCCGCCCCCGGACTCCTGAATCTGGCTCAGCGAGCGCCTCATCTGACGCCTCGGGCTCAAGGCCGCAGCGAGCGCTCGCCGACCGCAGATTCTAAGTAGCGTTGTAGATGGTTGGAAAAACAAATTAAAATATGTAAATAAATTATTAACAAAAATAACACAACATAAATATATATTATAATTAAAGAATAAATTTATAGTCATTAGACGTTGTTTCATTTACTATAGAAAAAAAAATTACAGTCAGTATATTGTATAAAATAAATTATTAAATATTCTGGGTGTTTTTTATTTGTCGTTTTACTTCCCCGGATGGTAATGTTGTAATGAAATATTGTCGCGTCGCCGATTGAGTGAGGAGTAATTAGTTTTAGAATATTTAAATACCCACTATGTATATTAATATTACGATATCGACGTTTATTAAGAACTTATATACTTACATTTGTCTCGTACGTTATAAAATTAAGATTTGCAACTTATAAGCCTCAGACAAGATTCTTTTATATCTACCTCCCATATACATATATAAATATTGTTAAAAAAAAATTGTCTTATTTATCGATAAGAACGTACAAGCATTGTATGCGTGTAATTTCAAATGTTAATAAACTATCGTAATTATGAACAGAATGATTTATTTATAAGATGTTGCTTGCAATTTGTTTTTAAATTTTAATTTAATTATATATTATTCTTTTTACATAATTATTATTAGATGAATAAAATGAAACTAAAGTATTTTATATGAATTTTATTTTCCCATATGATACACAAGCCATTATTTGATAAGCATTTAGTTTAGTGCCCGATAATGACTACTCAATTTACTTTAAAGACGCAAAATCTTACAACTACACAAGATGCTATAAGTCATTGCTAAAATTATAATTTATTTGTAATATTAACTATTTCACAAATAGCCTTATTATAATACATAAAAAGTTGTAAAAATACTATGAACGTACATACAATATGACTTGAAAATATATAATTTACACAAAATCACTGGTTACTAGCAACCCAAGTTTATTATTTTTGGGGCTTTATTAAGAAATTATACAAAATCACAATTAAAAATGTGTACTATATTAAGCAAAAATAAGTAACAATTTATACTATTCTTCATTAATAACAATAATTTTACACAACAGATATTTTAAAATGATAATAATACAAGTGAACAAACTAAATAAAGAGAAAAAAGGAATATTTTAACAGCCGGACGGATTTTTTTGCCATATACATTTTCAACTAAGCAATAAGAATGAATATCCAATGGAAATTTTCAAACTCTAAGTATACTTGAGTTATTTAACATACTATACATATTGAAATATAAATTAATTTATACATATTATTTATAGAAAAATAAATAAAATAAATATATAGATTAGCTTTATTTATAAAATAAAAGAAGTATATTTTCAGAAATAATTATTGTATTTAGGAATTAGGTAATCTAGAAGTTACACTTCCATTCACATTAAGGTAAACTAACAAAAGGTAAAAGGTTAGTTATGCTAGGAGCTAGCTTATATTTACCCTACAAAGTAAACTACGCTTAAAAACAACATTACATAACAAGCCTATTTAATTATCTGCTTTACTTCGATAAAAAATATTATCATAAAATTTTAGAGAAAAAAAAAATATATTTTAAAAAGAAAGTGATACTTACAGGAAATGTAAGTGATACTTACAGGAACTATAAACATAAATGAATAAACCAATTTTTTTTATATATTTGGAGTTGTAAATTATAAGAAATTGTACCATATTGGGTACAATACAGATCATTAAATTAACATAATTAAATAATATCAACTTACATCAAGGATATTATTAACTTTTAACTCTATTCATTAAGTATGTACCATACAAAATCTTAGGAATCAACACTGTAGAGTAAAAATATTTTATATAGAACAAATTTCTTGCCAAATATATTATAACTGTACAAAAAAAAATATTAAAACATATCAATATAATAAATGTGCATATTAATATTTAACTCAAACAAGCAATTACTTTTTGTACATATGAATCATATACAGGATGGAAGAGGCAGCGCTCCTTTTACGGAAACAGCATATAGGTTAAAATATTTTAAACCCATACCTAAAGAAATTAATCAAGATAACTCAACAGTTTACACGTAGGATTTTTTTTTCATTTCACGATGTTTATCCATACCTGTATTCCGTGTGACGCACCAAAGATGCAAATAACGTAAGCGCATACTACTACAAAAATACGACTAAAGGTTAAACAACTTTGAACCTACGACTCGATTTCGGAATGAGGCGTTTCCCTTTGATAGGTTTATGTGTGCGAGAGTCGTTCTTGACAAATGGCGTTTTATTTTAAAACGACAATTTTATTATTTATTTTGTTTGAAAAAATCACTTTCATTTTTGGGAAAAAAATAAATAATTGTATTAGGCTTTTATAGAGTAGTTTAAACTATGGTTCCGTTTAAAGTGGTGCTGACACTTCCATCCTGTAGAGTCAAATACAGCAATATATATTTTTTTATTTTCAAAGTAAACCATAGTATCAAAAACCTTTTGCTATATTTTTGCATAATTAAATGGTAATTTTATTTGTTCGAAAATTACAAGAATTATTACGAAAAAACATATTTCCTTTATATATTTATTTAGAGGTTGTCTTAAAATATTTCCTTACACTGCGTTAAGACTTCGGCGGAAAGTGAAAAACCGAAGTGACTTAATACTAGGTACCCAGGTTCCCTCTGACTACTCTGCTATGTGCTGGATACAACATGAAGCTAAAAAAAGTTTCATTTAACTTTCCAAATATCGGCCTTAAGATTACTTTATTTATCTCTATATATATGATTCATATGTTCAACTAATATTAACAAAACCTAGTTATAAGTCATTTGTACTTCGCCAGTTATACTCTTCTAATAAAGCGTTTTAACCAAATTAGAACAATTTTGTATCACAATCAGTTATTCAATAGAAGCATTGCTTATTTTAAATAAAAAAAATACAAAGCTAGACTTGAATCTTTGACTATTTAGGTCTTTATCACAAGTATAGTACATCGAAGTATGATAGTGATACTGTCATACACTATTATACACTGAAATATAGTAAGTAGGCCGCCGTGGCGCAGGGCCTCAAGCGTGCGACTGTAAACGCGACGGGTGTGGGTACGATTCCCATTCGAGGGAATGAAGTATTCAATATATATTTTGCTTACTCCGGTAACTAGGCAAAGCGCGGCATTGAGTTCTACCACTCAACACGCAATGCCTAGACAATTCGGCGGAAAGTGGAGAACGGAATATCTTAACACTAGGTTCCTTCTGCCTATCTTACTAGTTGTAATTTATTTTAAGTAGGATCCTCCATAAAATTGTAGAGGATAGAATCTACTATAATCTACAAATAATAAATGTGAAAATGTTTCTTGAATTTATAAAAATATATACATTATATAATAGGTATAATGACGACTTTTCAAAAGAGTATTTTGAAACGGATTATATTAAAGACGTCTATCTTTCATAGCGCAAATTAGAAGAATAATTTCTCAAATAGTTCATATTTATATGGCAAAAATAATAAAAAAAATTTTTTTTTACCAATATACACTAGTACGATGTTCAAAATTTTATCTCTGAATATTTGTTAAAATTTTATTTAAAATTTTATATAAAGACAAGAAAACATTTATAAAGACTTACAATTATACAACCTTCAAATTTAAGAACTTCTACTTCTACACATTTATAAACAGCGTGTTTTTTATACAAACAATAAAATATAAAAATTTTGGATTTTTGCAAAAATCAAAATAAATTCTTATTTATAATAAGCGATTTCGTATTTTTTATATTTTTAAATTTCTTTTTTAAAAAAATAAAAGCGATTATTTTATCAACAATCCTTATTAAAAAAATTAAAGAGCAATCAAAAATAATTCACTATTTTTCTTACAGTTTAAAATGTAATTAATATATATGCCTTTAAAAATTCTTACATACGAAAAGATATATAATTTGAAAAAAAAAAAGCTCATTTACAATTTCAAATTAGACAAAGTTAAATGCTATGAATTGGTAATCTATCAACTGAAAAATATAAAATAAATGAAATATTTATCCTGAAACGAGAATGAACCAGTGATTGATGATATTAGCAACCAAAATGAACAAAAAAAAAACATTATTTTAATTAATGCCATAAAAAATTAACAAATAAGCACAAATTTATATGTAAGAAAAAATATATATTAGATTACTTTTTCTTCCGCTTGTATACCACTACTCTTATAATATAGCTAGAGGTGTGCGTATCTAACGGGGAAGGATAGGATATAGTAAGGAAGGAAGGTTAATTATTGAGGAAAGTGGTAAAAATAGGGGAAAAGGCGAAGAATTTAAACAAAATAAAAGGAAGATTGTATAGAAGGATGGAAGTAAGGGAGTCGATGTCCTAAAAAAGGGGCCCTTATAATGTAATCATTATAAGGGAGATTTATTTAGGAAAAATAGGAAATAAAAAAGAGGTTTCCTTAGACAACATTTACGGGATGTTAATATAATCTAAGCAGAGGAGCACAGGAGCGGGGCCGTGGCGCTGGCGGTGTAGGCGCGCACGGCGCTGAAGGCCAGCGGCGGGAACTTGGCGGGCGCCAGGTCGAAGGCGCACCACGCGCCGCGCGTGCACACCGCGTAGCGCCGCCACGCCAACTGCCAGTTGCGGCGCCGCCGCACGCTGCGCAGCTCCAGCTCCTGTGGACACAGCCAATTTAATTAACATTCATAACACCTTGCTTGAGACCGGTGACGAGTTAACAAGACAAACTTGAGTACGGTTAACACCAGAGGAGCTACAGGTGCGTTGCCGGCCTATAAGCTACAGATAGACGCGCTTTTTGAAGGAACCCAGGTCGTCTCGACTTGGAAACACTGCCGCAGGTATTCTACCGGATCATTGGGTCCCCAGCGATTCGAAGAAAGAAAAAGATTTACGAAAGACAAGTTGTATGCGATCAAATGGTTCAAGCTGATACTGGGGTGCACCAGACCAAAGATGAGAACAGTACTCCATATGAGGCCGAACCTGGTCCCTATACATAACCAATCGGTGTTTTGGCATGATGTACTGTCTCGCTTTGCCAATTTCTCTCCTGCAGGCCTTTCTTTGAGGCCCTTGCTTTCCAGGCCCTTGATCTCGATACTGTCAGCTGAGGCCCAATATGCTGATACTGAGCGCGGCTTTAATAGGAGTATTCTCGAAAACTGGTGCCATGATATATGGGGTTTACTTAGTAGTTAACGTGCAAATTTATGTATTTAGGGGGTTGAATTTAACCAGTTTCCTTTCATCCGATAAAGAAAAAATCCTGAGAGATGCTTCAACAGTTTATTTCGGCATTGGACGACGTTCCCGAGAACGGCGTGCACGATCGAAATACACAGCGTCCACTGTTACCTTTGTTCGCGATCGGGTGGATGAGAGCGCTCTTTCACAAGTCTGGGCCTACGCCGATTGCCATAAAACGTGGTAGTCGCAGAACACCAACAACTCGTGGTGTCTGGCACTACCTTGCCGCGCTGCAGTACTAAAACCGATGTGGCTCCTAAGCGTCTTGACCTCCCTTTATGTATAGAAATTTGTGAGGCTCTTCTACGCACTATTGGTTGTTATCAGATAATACACTTAAAAAATATATTAATGTTATAGCAATGCTATAGCTAAAATTTCACGCTATAAAATAAAGGTCATTTTTTATATAAAAATAAAATACATTTATTTAACTAAAGTACCATTAAGTACATAATTTAATGAGAAACCTATTCCACTACTTTATTTATTAATTTGTCACTTATTAATACTGGATGATGAGATTTGAAAGAGCGCATGCTTACCAGTCAATCACGACTTCGAGTCGCCAAAACTCCTAAACTAAAAACTGTATTATCAAAATCTTGTGCAATTGTGTTGAGGACCTACAAAGATCTAACATTAAAATCAAAATAATCGGAGACCTCGACTTTTTTTACCTGTCCGCTTCGCATAGAATGCCGCATATATAGTATTTTGTTAATTTGTTTCACCTATAGGTCCACAACAGAGTCCTTGGCAAGGTATTGATAATGTTTGCTGAATATTACCATATGAAACACTTGATCGTGTTGCTCGTGAAGCTCCTTACGGCGGGCTCGGAAACGAGTATTTGAGGTATTCGACTGTTTCTTCTCAGAATTGGTCTTCTTTATTACTATCACCACCTAAATAAATAATAAAAACATTTTACTTAAGAATGACCTTATTATATGGTTAAAAGTTTTTTTTTCTTCACGTTTTATCCCTACGGGTAGCCAGAAAGAATCGTCAGTCTCTGCATACCTCTCTCGCCTCATCCACTGTCGTCAACATGCACATACATGCGTCCAGGGGCAAAGTATATTTTTATTTATTGTTATTTTTTCTAACGCTACAGACTCATAGTCCATAATTGTGTTATCATATTTTTTTTTATTATTCATTTATCTTTAGATATAACTTAAAACTAGACTTATGTTATAAGTTGTTTGACTTTCACGATTATTACACATTTTAAATGAAAATATTTTAACCGGATTAATCGTGTATATTTTGTATTATACATTTTTGGAAACCCGCCGTTTCGAACACTTTGCAGTAGTCCGTGGTCACGGGTAGACTGCAAAAAATTTTATAATACAAAATATACACGATTAATCCCGTTAAAATTGTTTAATTTAAAATAGACTTATGTTATCATATAGATACATTTTCTATATTTATACCATATGTCCTTAAGAGAGTTCAGTCACTCTTTTAAGTTGCTAACTTAATTATAACTATGTAATCTAAAACTATATATAATAAATAAAATTAACTAGCAATCGACACCTAATTGAGAACAAAAAAATAGAAGGCTTTGGATTGGCATTCATGGATTTCGATATTAAATTTACACAATTCAAGGTTTTAATAAACCTTATAAATATAGTATACGGTTGGGGAAATTGGGACGTGAATGGCATTACCGCCATGATGACAGCTTCGTTTCTATCTTTTATGGTCGTCTTTAAATTTTACTCCACAATGCCTTTTGTCGTTGTTCCCGTTGCTTTCCAGATCAGTTATCACGTCGTCGTCACCACTGCTAGGAATATATATATATATATATATATATATATATATTGGTTTATATTGGTTTTCATGGATTCTCAATACTTTCAAACCAATATTTACCCCTCTGATTCAATTTACCTCTCTAGATCTCTTATCCTATTGAGTAAGTGATATAGAGGGTTTCACTTAGGTCTCGTGGTAGTGGCGTAGTTCTCAAGTTTTCTATTTGAGTCAAGTGTACTACTGAAGAGAATAAGTGACGAGGGGTTTAATGGGACTCCTATAAGTACACAATAGGTCCTGGTTGATGTTGACAATTTGTAACGGACTACGATAGTAAATGTCGAAGAGATTTTCTCGGTCAATATAGGGTTTATATTTCCGATTAGTAACAATCCTATTAGTACTACTCCAGAGATTCTAGCAGCCGCTACTGCTACTCGAAAGTGGTTCATCAGGGCCTCATTAACAATTAGACGTTTACACGTTTCTGAATTTCCTAACCAGCATTGATGCCATAGTGCGGATTTTCGATCACCATATTCTCTATACGTACCGACACCTTCTCCCGAAGTTCATTGGCTGTTTCAGTTGTGTTGGTGGTAATAAGAAAAGATTTAATTATCCAGGTTGTTTTACCGTAACCGGGAACCGATAATTAAGATATAATTCCATAGAATTATATTGCATCATTCTTCATGTATCATCTTAACGAGTACTTTGGTGCTAGATGGTAACACGGTCTAATGATGGAACTGGAAGATGTGAAAACACAATACTAAAAAGTTAAAATGAAATCAAAAGAAAAAAAACACTTAAAGAGGAAAGTATCCTATAGGTTTTGATTGCGCGGCGAGATTCATACAAAATACAGCAAAATCGATGCATAAATACATTTATCCTTTGATTGCGTTGACTTGAAGCTTGATTTTTTTTGTACTCCAAGACTTTCAAGACCTGAATATTTGATATTTATTTCAGTCTGATATCTCCAGCCAATGTCGAGATAAATGGTCTTATATATTGTAATATATAGGGCGGCTAAGAGGCCCTCTTTAAGTTTTACAGAATCGAATATCCTCGCTGAAAGGCAAGCATTATTTTCTCGCAAGTCCTAAGCTTCACTGGTTTGATCAGTTTTAGGACTGCTAGAAATTCGAGGAAAGTGTTTCTGTCATGATCTTTGTGGCCTGATATCGGTACTAGGTCAAGTGAATTTACCTGATTTATTGCCGCTCTTGTTAACTTGGGCAGGGCTCTAATAAGGGGATTTTTTCCTATAATCCTCCACCGCTGCCGCCTGTCTGTGGCGTGATTTTCTCTTGCCCAAAAGACCTCTCACGAACGATATGAAGGCGCTGCAAGCGGTTCTTACCGGTGAATGTTTTTACTCTCTCTTGGCTTGTGCTTCTCCCGTCTTTCGTTGAAAGCGGTCTGAACCACTTTCAGTGATCGTGTGAGCAGTGAGTAGTTTTTCCGTGTTTGAGAACCAGAATGGTTAAGTTTTAAGTACCTCTGTCCTCATACACTAAACGCTTTTCTCAGGCTTTATTGCTTCCCAGTCGGTCTACCACTTCAGCTCTGTTGTAGTTGACCACCTTATCCAGCCATTTCACCTATTGTTGTAAGCATTGCACGAGCCTGGAAGGGCGATCGCCTATCCCTGTCGAGCAGTAAGATCAACTTGTTCTTTGATCTTACTATTCGGCATGTGATATCTTCTATTTTCCTAGTGGGTAACGCTTCATATAGTTTACGGTGCACCGCCGGTGGTCTAGTATCATCGACACTGTGTCCTCGTAGGCCAACCGAAGTTTCTCCCTGAATCTCTTACCACTAACTCTTATTTCATAAACCCCTTTTAAAAATAATTTATATCTTTTAAAATTGTTGTTAAAATATCTAACTGTAACCATAATGGTCGTGGGTTACTTCTCACTTACATAGACTCCTTTCATTTTTTCATTCTGATAAAGAAAACACAGTGTAGCGTTGACGTTGAGCTCCGATACTCAATATTAGGAATTTGTAAAAAAAATGCAAAATGTGGAGAACTGAATGTTTTTTTTTTTTTAAGTTTTAATTTTAAATTATAATTGTCGGTATAGTAGTTTAGTATTAGAATGTTAGTTTAGGTTAATAATGTCATGAGTGCTACTTGCCTACAAACTCACGAGTTTGGCGAGAGATTATATATGTATTTACAAAGTAAAAAAAGAACACTACGTTACGTCTTTACAGAAGGAACTACTATATGCGTGATGCTACGTAAAACTAAAAAAATATTAATTCTGACGACGAACCCAGGATTGAAAAGAATTAACTCACCATATCCCCAACCAATCGATAATGTCCAGCCATGATTCCGACGCCATTCCTAGTATCCCGGGACTTCAACTGTCCGACACAAGCCGCTGGTTCCTCAGCCGTCGTCCACATTAGTACCAGGCCTTCCGGGAAGAATCTGGGAAATTGATGAAAGGTATACAATAGTTGCGAATTCGAGCGATTTTAAAATATTTAAACAATAAAAATATTTGTCTATCTTTAGTATAAAATAATACTTAAAACGGAAAACAATATATTTTTGTCATATCAATAAGTATTCAATATATTTTTTATATTTGAATATTTTTTCATAATATCCGGCATTAAATAGAAATTATTGAATCAATTTATCCTCATTTTATAAAACTTTATTTTTTTACCTTAAACAGTAGTTAGTAACGCCTAGTCTAAATACTAACCTCAAATATCTATAATAATCCACAAGATACCACGGCCTGTAGAAGTGATCTTGGAAGCTGTTCTCGCCGTGGCGTAAGTAAGTAGTCTTGCTGATGTAGCAGCCGTGTAAGTTGAGACGCGCGCGCTCTACGTACATGTGCCGCCATGTCGGGAAGCCGTGCGCGCGTGGCGACCCGCACTCTATGCCCCAGGTCCTAAAGAAAAGTAGCAACAACCTGAACCTGGTCAAGCGCTCTGATCATTGAGCCATACGTTCTTATCAAGCCACGTCGAAACATAACAATAACGTATAACTGATATATGGTCACCCTAGAGTAATAAATATCAAGTAGCACCCCTCACCTAACACACATACAACGCCACACGTCAGGTTCCCTGGCAGCAACATAGAGGCCCCTGCACACCGCGCTGACCCGCTCCAGGGCGGCCGCGTCCATGTCCGCGCCGACCACCCACCGCAGTAATAGCTGTATCACCTCGTATGGCAACCATGAAATATGGGCACTCTGGGGATACATATTGTTGAAATAATCTTTTGCTCGATCCACACTCTATTAGACAACACGCTTAGAACGCTATCTCTTCGCCTCGCCTCGCTATCTCCAATTCGTGTCGGTTTTCGGACGCGACTCAAAAGACGTACGACGAAGCGAAGCAATCAACTACACTCTTGTATTCGATATTACGGCCAATAGGCATGATGACAGTTAGTAAATAGCTCTAAAATTATGTATTTAATTAATGAAATCCTATTAATAGATTACAAAATGCGCATAAACTTTATTATTAAATGTAGAATTCATAATTATTTCGGAAAATAAAACTACAAAATACAGCTAGCCGCCATGTATGTACATTTAATTAAGAAGAATTAAAATAAAAATATTCTTCTTGATATTTTTTCTTGTTAAAATAAATAAAACCTAAAAATTTACTTTAAGGATCTGCCATCTTTTTTAGGAAGGTAGAGAGGTAGAAAGAATCTGGAGGTCCTCCCAATTTCGACACAGTGTTGAGTGGCATAACATGCGCTTTGTTTTACCAGTGTTAATAGGGAATTGCGCAATGTCCCTAAATCGGACATAAACACAGAATATCCTGCAATGTACAGAATAAAAATTGAAAGAAAAACCACTTTTCTTTATATACCGTAGTCTGAAACTCCGGTTGGCACAGATAACCCTTTTTGGCAAGAATCCTTTGCATCCTGGACAGGAAGTCCTCCCCTTCTATGACATCTTCATCATCACTGTCTGGTGCATATTCTGCTTGCACCGGTTCAACCAGCTCAGTCACCTCTGTGTTAAGAATAAAAGAAAATTTTTAGAAAATGGTTTTTATATATGTAATAAATTCACTCTGTATTATAACTAAATGTCTTGATAGTTCAAGAAGTAAAGTTATATATTTTTATTTATCAAATTTTAAAGAAACATAGTATAACCAAACACTATTCTGAAAACGTAACAGTTGTGGGTTTGGTTCCCACTTAGCTGAATAAGTAGTTTTAATTTTTATTCTTTGGTAATAGAACAAAGCGCAGCATTGACTTAACATACAATATCTAGAAAATTATACATTACATGGTGAATGGAGTGTCTTAAGACTATGCCCTAGAAGGGACATAATGTTAAGACACTATGTTCCTTCTGCCTGGAGAATATATTGTTTTGTAAATTAGTTTTTATGTGATTATTAAATATTGTATAATTAGTAGTATATAACTATATACTACAAATGATATAATAATAATCTCTTCCTTGCTCACTAACTTGGAAGAGAACATAAAATGTGAGCAATATAATAACCAGAGTGAAAGGAGTATGAGCAGTCTAGAGTAAATATTGTATACAAATTAAAGTGTAAAGATGTTAGAGAAGATTGAGTCATTGAATATTATTAGGATTATATTTTATTTGTACATGTATTTACCTTCAGGTGTGTCAGCTCTCATCTCTGAACTTTCATAGAGCCTGCTCTCAACGTCAGGAAGAATCTGTATGGCACGTTTATAGAATTGTATTGCCTCATACAATTTTCTGACACGCTCCATTTCCATTCCACGTAAGAATAATTGCTTTGCCTAATGTAATTGAAATTAAATATTTATACCAGTTGGTCATACTTTTCCCAGATAAGAGGATAGGAAAAAGTGGCCTTGTGTTAAGACAACTCTGTTCTTTGTTCCCCACTTCCTGCCTAATTTTCAATATATTGGGTGTTGAGTGGAGGAACTGAATGCAGTGCTTTGTCTACCACAGCAGGAAAATAATTATATAACACACACAGTCATTTGGTTAAAAACTGTAAATATCATCCTACTGTGTCACAACAGCCTAAATACAAAAAATTATCAATTTGGCTAACAAAATATTATTTTTTTAGCCAAATTGATGAATGAATTTAACTAACAAAATAATATAATTTCAGGCTAATTTTAATTAATTCATTAATAAAATAAATAAATCAGCTTCACAATGTATCCCGGACACTGCAGTGTAGGCAGAGGGAACCTAGTGTTAAGACACAACATTCCCCACTTTCTGCTGAATTCTGGAGACATTGCCCTACTGAGTGGCGGAACTCAACACCGTGCTTTGCCTCGACAATAGAGTGAAGAAATTCTTTTCCTCAAGTGGGGATCGAACCTACAACCAGTCACGTTTACAGTCACACTTTGTGCCTTTGTGCCACAACCAGCCTCAATCATTAATAATATTTTAAAAAAATCTTTTATATATCACAATGCAAATCTATTTATTCTGATCTGATGTGACGGGATATTTGATAATAGGTTCTCTGTTGTCATTGCCTCCCTAGCTATATGCAGAATACAATGTGAATCTAAAAAAAAATAAAAAATCCTTACCTTTTCCACATCATTAAGAGGTTCATCTTCTTTTGGAACTTCTGAACTACTAGTCTGTCTTTCTTTTTGAGGTGATGGATTTGATCCTAGCTCTTGTTGCCATTGCTGACGGAACACTTCCAGTTCATCATGGACATCTTTTTTCTAAAACAATAAAAAAAAATATTATACCAAAAAAAAATTTCTAACATTTTTAAAGTGTTATTCTACTCTTAGAAAATAAAAATACTCGGAAGCCTTTCAAGAGGCGCAGTTCAAATTTCAAAAAAGTTGTTTCCATTGTTTTTTTTAATGCTTTCTATATATTTAATTTTAGTTAAAACCAATAATAATTAAAATAAAAAAAGAACACATACTATTTTCAAAAAAACTAACCACATTATTGACATGTAATTTGTCCAGTGCTTCAGTAGCTTCCAGCAAAGAGGGATTTGATGAAGAAGAAGAATCTTCTTGTTCTTCCCCTTCACATTCTCCGGCTCCTCCAGCACCAGCACCTGATCCCTGTGCGGTTTCCTATAATATGCATTATATTTGATTTTATCCAAATATAGATACAAAATTTATAGCCTTTCAATATTTGTCAATTGCTTATATGTAATAGGAAGCAACACATTGTGTTGATAATAAAAACAGTGGTATTAGTAAAAATCTTACCATTTTTTAAAAATACACTTTATATTTTTTATACTATTAATTATCTATGTTGAAATTAAATGACTAAGCACATTTTAGATAATCATAGAATAATTTGTAATTAAGATATTTTTGCAAATTTTCGCAATAAAAACTTGCAATATTGACATTAATGAATTTATGTCAACTGTCTTTATTGTTTATTGTTTTTATTTATGACTCTTAGGCGTATCAGTTGAGTAGATTGTATTTTAGTCTCAAAGTCTTTTAATATTTTGCTCTTAAGATAAAAACTCACTCATTCAATTTTATGCTAGTAATCAACAAAGGATATCACTTAGTTTAATAATAATTGTTTTTTTTTCCATCTTCACGCTGTATCCTGCACATAGCAAGGTAGGCAGAGGGACTCTAGTGTTAAGACACTCCATTTCCTTTGATATTTGTCGTTGATTATTGTGATTTGTAATGAATCCCACCTACTATAATTATAGTATGAATTGCAATACTTGTTTGAAATCTAATCCGTGCATGTAAGCGATTCGTAATATAATATTTGAAGTATTTTCATTACAGTAACCTTTCTTTTACATAATCTGTATTCTATTCGGATCTCTGTGCATCTGTACTTAGTGCCATTTTCCATTTACATAGGTACCGTACCTAATACCTATCTGTCTGTCATTTATATTTATTTAGTACCTACGTAAATCTATTAACATAATGCAATAGCATTAATAAATCGTTAAATATTGAATTTCTTTTTAAGATGTAAATAGATTATAATAAAAAAATCCAAGAGTATTATAGTTCTTAAGATTTTAATTAAAACTTCATCCCGCTAGATACTTAATTCAGCAAAATGGTAAGTAAGATTTTCTTTAGTATGAGTGCATTCCGTATTGACCAATCTATTATTTAACATTATTTTAAAGATTTTACACATGTATAAAATATAACATACCATATTTTCAATATTTTGTTAGATGCAATTCATGCTGTTATTCAGTCGTCAAGGCAAGTTAAGGCTTCAGAAATGGTATGTCGCACACCCAGACAAGCTGAAGAAGAAAATAACCAGAGAACTGATTACCACTGTGCTTGCTCGAAAGCCAAAAATGTGCTCATTTTTGGAATGGAAAGATGTTAAAGTGGTTTATAAAAGGTAAATTTCAGTATAAATCTCCATATTACTTTATAAGATAAGATTTGTAATATTAAAACTATATACACTTTAAATACTATTAGTACTACAATTGTTGTCTAGATATCGAACTAATACCAGTATTTCGTTTTAGATATGCATCATTATATTTCTGCTGTGCAATGGAGCAAGAAGATAATGAGTTACTAACACTAGAACTCATACATAGATATGTGGAGCTTCTAGATAAATACTTTGGCAGTGTAAGTGTAAACTTAGTTGCTCAAAACTTTCAAGTATAATATATATTAGTTGAATAGCTTGTTTGGTTAAATGCACTAATCTCAAGAAGTATTTATTTGAACAGTATAAACATTTTTAACTTTATTATGTGTGTATGTATACAATAATTTTTGTATACATACACACATAATAAAGTTCACATAAAAGTGTCAGTACCAGCACTAAATGTGCACTGCAGTCAACTTGCAATGTCCCTAATTTGCTTTTGCTCATCATGTTATATACCGGGTACAGTGTAAAGGCAAAAAAAAACAAAAACTTATCAAAATGGAAATAAAAACTTATCATATTATCCTTCCATGTACACTGATCTTGCATAGAATGCAAAATGATTTCTGTGATCTACTGTTTTATTTATATCGAAAAATATACTATCTACATATTTATTAATTTACTAAAAATATATTCCAGGTATGTGAATTGGACATAATCTTCAACTTTGAGAAGGCTTACTTCATTTTGGACGAGCTGGTGCTCGGAGGGGAGCTGCAGGAGACCAGCAAGAAGAATGTCCTCAAGGCAATAGCGGCCCAGGATCTGCTACAAGAGGTCAGTAGCCAGGATAATGAACTTGTGTAAACTTGCCATAATATGAATATTGTGTAGCTTTTTAGTCATAATTCATATGACAAAATGATTCTTGAAATATTTTACCTGACAGAATATATTCGGAAATTCCTTATTAGGTCTTCAAAGAAAAAATCTTTTGACAGGCTATATATGATAAAGGTCATAAAGCACTTAAAATGTTATATTTTGTTTTAAAATTTACAAAAAATTGTTGTCTTATATTGAATGGGACCATAACACATTAATTGCAAGAGCTTTTATAAAACAGGAAAAGAAATCTTATTATTTTATGTTATTCAATATTTGAGGGTTTTTATTTGTTTTATTAATGGCATGCATATTATTGCAATCACACATTTTTTTTAAACATTAATGTAAGATGACTTATATCTCTTGAAGTCTCTTAATTTTTTTTTAATTAATTTATAAAAAAATAATATATTGCATCTGTGAATGGTAAATTTATATAAGCACATACTGAGTATTTCTGAATTAATCTTGCCCCAATCACTAAACTTTCTCAATACAAAGATTAAAATAAGATAAATATTTAGAAACATTTCTTTAATGTGAGAAATTCACTTTAAAAAAAAAGTAAAAAATAATAATCTTGCCTAAAATTCATTTAGTACTGCCTAAATTCAATTCCTTGAAATAATTTTGTTTCAATTAAATTTCGCAATAAATATTTTTTATAGTATATTTATAATAGTTATAAGTATTGTTAATGAAAGGATTGTCATTGGATAAGAGGACCAGTATGTAAGGACAGTGGCCTGAGTAGTGCCTTTTTGTTAACATATGTTTGAATTTTAAATTAAACTCTAATTGGATTAATCTTGTGTATATTTATAGATTTTTGGAAACCCAACATTTCAACCACCTTTGCTTAAACAAATATATATAGGGTTGTTACTTTAAATAAAAATTGACTATTAAAGTAATATCAAATAAAAGATTTTGCCAGCCCATAACTTATTTTTAATGTGGTAACTCACCACAGGATAATTTACACAGGATAAACATTGAAACAATTAATATGACGTAATATAGTATATTCCTTTTTTGATATAGAAATATTTTTCCAATTCGGGGCAGTAGTTCTTGAGATTAGCATGTTTAACCAAACCAATTTTCCAGCTGTATAACCTTAATATAGAAGTATAAACTAAAATATACTTGATTAATCCATTTAAAGAGATTCATTAAAAATGTATAAAAATCGCGAATATAAAAAATCTCAATATCTTGGCATATTATATTGTAGGAGCACTGCCTTTTAGATATATGAATAGATATTATTATATCTCTCTATAAAACATATCTCTTATTGTATTGAATATTAAATATTCTATTGATAATAATCATAAAGTAGACCATAATATTTGTTAGATTTTTTTTTAAAAACATTCTATAATTAGTTAAATTACACAAAACTAAACTCAAGCACATATCTTTGACAACTATACATTCTTTAATTCTAAAAAAATTTATATATAATATACTTCAAATTAATTTAAAAATAATAACTTTTGTCTATATTCTCTATGCTTTATTGGCTAAAGCCTAATGAGACCCTAAGCTTTTTACCCCTTATGCACTGCACTGCTAATATTTCCCATTTTGGTGTGACGTATGCATGCTGGTGGCGGTTCAGGACCTGAACGATGGGCTGATACATTGATGACAACCACATATATACAGAACAGTATTGTATACTCACATAAACACTTTTACATGTTACTTATTAATATCTTAGATCTGAACATTTAGTTGTTAGTAAGGCTGACTGACTGTAAACGTGAACGTCGGTTTGATTCCCACTCCAGAGAATGAATTACTTTTAGTTGCTCAATTCTGGTAATAAGACAAAGCGCGGCGTTGAGTTCTGCTACTGGTGTGTGAAACAGAATGACCTCTCTCTGCGTACTCCACTATATGGGGAAAACAGCGTGAATCTGAAAATAGTAGTTGCTTGTCTATTTAAAGCCTTCTTTTTAGATTTGTAGTCTGTCAGTCACTTAGTCTAATTAGTTATGTAGTTGTCGAAAAATAAATTGAAAATTTATTTAAAGTCTATTATTGGTAGTGTGTAAAAGAGTTTATGATTATCTGTTGTTTATGATATTAAACATTTTTGTTTGTAGAATAGAAAAAAACTTAATGCTTTCGCTTTTTTGTTGCATGTTTGCTGTTGTATGTGTTTGCTCAATTTACTCTTGTCTTATTTTTTTTAAATACTCTACAAAAACAAATATTTTGCCATTTCACATTGCCACTAAACTACTATTCAGATATTTATATTTAAATAAGTAGATATTTCATAATTCATTTAATTATTATTATTGTTTATTTAATATACACATCTACATATTATTACATAACATTTTACATGTAATTTAACAAAGGTAGTTTGCCTAAGATTTAATTAAATATTTTATTATAAAATATATGCCCACATATTATGTTAGAATCATCAGGCTTTAATTTGAAGATATTTAGACATAAGAATTGAGCTTATTTAGATATTTTCTGATTAATGCTATTTTGCTTTCGATTTTAACTACAATTTATATTTTACTATATTATATCTGTATTGACTCGGCTCATTGAAATATGCTTAGTATCTATGTAGCTTAGAATTTAAAAGTTATTGTGAAACGGACATTGATTTATAAATATTTATTCTTTTCAAAATTAAAGTTATAAAAATATAGTATGAAGTGATAAAATAAAAACTCATTAGATATTTGTAAATCAGTGTCCTGTATTTGTATGTAAGTATGGCTGTCTGTGCATTTACTGTAATGGGTTGTCTAAATACATTGGTTTTAACTAAAATTTCTGTTTTCTTGCATGGTTCGGATCCCCTAACCTAACCTTATCATAATCTGTGGCATGATTTTATTGTTTATACATATACTATTTATATCATGTTATTCTTATGTTCTTAATACATTACATAATAATATATATTTATAATTATAATTTTTATAATCATGCTACAGTCTCCTTCATATCAGTCAGAATAAGAAGTGATGTCAATGCTTGAGGTGGTGGATTTGCATTAACACATTGACAGCATGCAATAAATATTTAAAGTCTCGCCTAATTATAAATTTGTGAATTTATTCAAATATTTATATTTAAATTAATAAAGTTGCTGTATTGTTTTTTACATTTTGATTAATTTATTTAAAGTTTTGAATGATCTATTGATAAAATTTTGGTATATAAAATGGTTGCAAAGTACATAAATTAAATTTATACAACATAGCGCCTATAATCGAAATAAATTATATAACCAAGCTTAAGGCCCACTAATTTGTGGGTTGTTACTGTTACCTCACCGTGTGGGGTGTTATGCAATAGGACGAGGCCGTCGACGGAGCCCTACGGGAGGTCGGACTTCTCTGAGCCCTGCCTCCAGCTGACGACGACGTGGCGCCTTCGTGATAGTTCATCGAGTCAGCGGTTTTTAAAGGACTTTCGTAAAATCATAAAAGTGTTTCGTAAACTCATAAAAGTCCAGCGTTAAACATACATAATTATGTTAATAACTTAACTTTGAAGTTAGGCCCTTTTGTGCGGCTTTTATCTTTATATAAAATCTTTACAGGGAACAAATTAAACTAAAAGTTTTAACTGTCATGTGTGTAAGTCTTACAATCAAATTAATTCGAACTTTTTGCATCTATAAGTACAAGTTATTAATACTTAATAAACCTATAACCATTTGTATTTATAATTAAAATATTTACTTTTCATAACGTTTTAACGTAATGTAAGTTGGTAAATCTTTGCATTTTCGAAATGTATATTTGTAGTTCCGTTTTTTCTTTTTAATTTTTCTTTTCTATTTTTCTTATCTTAAATTAAATATTACTATTCTCTCTTGAAGCAACGACAATTTTCTTATTATTATTTATAATTTGTGTTTGTTAAATTTTATGTTGTTAACAGAAAATATTCATGTTAATTCTTTTCGAATTTTATTTTTTAAATTAAGTTACGTAATAGTGTTTTGATACTAAAGAGTTTATATTCGTATGTAAAAGATATTTTATTATGTGAGAAATGCTAATTTCTTAATCGAATTTTTGAAATGAACTAAACATTCCTCTTATACTATAGATAAATTTAAAAAAAATATCCTATTCATGTGAGATCTCATTTAGAAAAATTTTGCATGTAATATAAGTCTTGTGTGTAAAATTATAATCAATAGATTTTGTAACTACTAACTAGCAAATACTTTTGTAACTAATTACTTGATAATTCAACCAATGTGTGTAACGATTTATATTTTTCTGATAAATATAAAATTTTATTATCTTTGACTGCATTTTAAATTAGCAAAAATCTTTATTTTATTAAATCTACATTAGTTATTAGCAAATATTTCATTCATTGAATGGTATAGTGTTAATGTAATTGCATTTTTTTTTGATTAAACATAATACATTTTATTATATGCCGATAAGCGATAGCTCGGCTAATATGGCCACGAGCGACACTGGCTCAGTGATGACCCCTTGTTGCAGGAGGAGACCCCGCAGGGCTTCTTCGAGGACCACGGACTTGGGTAAAATGGTCTACTGCAAGAGAAGTTTTAGAAGAGGTAAAGAATACATATTCACAATTGTAATCATTAAATAATTAATTAATTATATAGATTTACTAATAACTACTGATATAATTATTTACATATGTTCAATAAAATGTTTACATTTTTATAATATTAGGTAAACATATAAATATGTATTCTTTTTCTTCGAGTTATTATTGTACTA
>DWLH01000321.1:0-23289 GCA_018249795.1 Heliconius telesiphe telesiphe
TATTTGTCTAAAAATTTATAATATATATTGTCTGAAAATTACAATGCGAAATGTTAAAAGCATTAATTTATCAATTTGAACTGATACTTCTTGAACTTTATGCATGCTCTTACTAAAGTAAATTCTAGTAACGTCAAAACAATAAATAATATTCCAAATTTGTGGATCGATGATTCTGTAAATGTTAATACACCATAGAGAGGCTTAGGGTTTAATTTTAATTACTATTTTAGATATTTTATATTCAAAATGTGAAGAATTATTAGCTTTTCTGTTCTTTCTTTCACATTTTCCTTTTTTTTTACTGTCTTGATGTAGCAAAAACAGTTACAAATACCAAAAAAAAAACATTAAGGCGCACTTTCAAAAGATAAATAAACTCACAAATACGTGCTAAGCCCCACTTTATGAATTCTTAAAATATACAACGAAATCGAATCATGTCTTCATAATTTTGTATACCGAGAATCAATTACTGACGTCCGTGTGGGTGTAACGTGTAGTTTAAACTTACTTTACCGTTGCTGTAATTTTATAGGATGAAAAAAAAAAAAATTTTTAAGTTCACGTCAAAATTAAAGCGCCAATTTTGACAGTTACATTAAATGTCACAATCTTTTGGATTATTATGGGTTTATTATATAGAAAATGCAATTATAAATTATGTAAATATTTATCTTTATTTTATACTTTATAATTTTTCTTCAATATGGTATATAAATATTGTTGGTCGTCAAACCTTGAGGTTTGACGTTTATCTTATTATTTACTTGTAAGTCTTGCTACAGCTTACATAGTAGTTATGAATTATTTCGTTTTACCTATTTTACAGATAAAAAAAATACGCTGAGGTATAGCTACAGTATTTAAATTATACAAATATTATATGCTTTGAATATACATATTTGTAAAGTCTTGAATAAATAATAAGTATTAAACCCAATAACTGACAATTGTTTTATAAGCTGTATAGTAAATACTGTTGGACATTAATTTCGTTATCGATAATGTTCACACTAATAATAATCGATGCGGTAGTACGTTTTCCAGAATCAAATTAAATCGATACAATTTTTCTCGAGTGTCGTAATTGTGCGGTTAGGTGCAGTGTGGGTTCAAGTAATTGGATAATTGGAAGGCGATTGTAGGTCTCAATTTCTGATAATAAAGACATTATGTTGATAGTCGAAAAGCTCAGTGATAGAGTGATGTGTAAAATCGATTTTCACTTACAATGTGCAGTATCGATTTTTAAAATAAGAATAAAATTGTGTTTTAAGCACACATTATTCCATATTTTCATAGCATATAATTCTACTATGTAGCTATATTGTTTTATATTTTATTTAGAACCTAAATATTTATTTAAATATATTGGCATATTGCACTTATTTTTACTATTATTATTAAATTAATATCAAAAGATATTTGCTATTGAAATATCTTATAAGAAGTTGAACGCTCGAGGCAACGAGGGCCGGTCTGCGTCTATAATTTTGTGTCGATCCCGGGAAATTAATTTCCGAAATCACCACCAATAATAAAGTAATAATTTTAAACCTAAATACATGGGTGCATCATGGAGCTGACACATTAAACAGATACGAATTCAGAACGAATGAATCTGAATAAAGAATTTAATTAGTAGATGTGGAGAAGTTTGAAAATCTTTATATTATTTATATATATTGATTATTTTTCACGGTGAAAATGCAGTTCAGTACTTTATATTTTTGTTTACATATATAAATATTAATGATGTCGTAGTCGATATGAGTTACGTCAGCTTTAAACTTACTTATAATATATAGATTAATAGGTAACTTAATTTAGTTTTTATTAATTCGCCTTTTGCAGAATAAGAAAATAATAATATTGTTTGTAAAGTCCGTCCCTGGTACAATGAAGACATCAGACAAGGAGTTGGGGTGTATAAAAAGTTTCGATCTCATTTCATACCGTTATCTGTGAACAGAATTGATACATTTAAAAAATTATATAAATTTAAAGCTGTTATTATGACGTTCCAAATATTTATCGTAAATTAATATATGATTTATTTTAAGTCTGTATTATAAATTTGACATTGAAAATGTATGCTGTATTTGAGAAGGCTGCACGTTATATCGTCTATTAGTAAATAAAAGATTCATTTTAGTTTCCACCAAAATTAACGTATAATTTAACGTGAAATAAAAATAATATATAGAATTAAGACTGAAGCATCTGAATGAAAAAGTGGAAGTGTTTAAATGGGAACGTTGTGTCTTAACACTAGGTTACCAGGTTCCCTAAAGCTATGTGTGCGGGATATAGCGTGAAGCCGAAAAAAATTTTTGGTAGAGAATAAAGTGATTTTGCAAAAAATTGCCTCTAGATAATGTCCATCTTGTAGAGAGAGTCTCAATAGAATAATAACCTTTTTATTAAGTGTTAAGATCATATAAACGAACTTCAAATAAGCTTAAAGCTATAAAACTCAATAAACACATTATATTATATAAATTTAATTAAATAATAATCACTTATAGTTCTAACTTTTATCTAAAATGTAATTTCATACTTTTAATAGTGTATTATATTAACGATTAATTATAATTTCTTATCAAATTTCTTTACTGTTATTTTTTTCGTCGTTCGTAGTAGAATTTGTGGCAAATCTAATAATTTCGATCTTATAATTAGTTAATCAATATGTAAAAAAATATATTTAGATAAGTGTTAAAAATAATAAATAAACTGCATTAAATATTTTTATGTTATTTTTTTTTTATATATTTAAGTATATTTGAATTCCTTGGGTGCCTCCAAAATTCGGCGGTAAATGGTGAACAGAGTGTCTTAACACTAGGTTCCCTCTGCCTACCTTGCTGCTGCTTTGTGCTGGATACAGCAAGGAGCTGATTTATTGTTAGGTGTAAAGAATAGATCACATTCATGTAAAACAGGATAATTAAGACAAGATTTGAAAGATGGTGCCAATTTTTTATAATAACTACCAAAATTTTGTACTATCTATTTTGATGTTGGGTAAGTATCATTGAAAGAAGAAAACGTAGTGTTTTATCGTTTTACTGATTTCTAAGAAAATGTTATAAATAATATTACATTATTTCTTAAGCTACGATAATAATTGAAGCCAGTCGTGGTGCCGGGGCACAAGCGTGTGACTGTTAACGAGATAGGTTCTAGGTTCAATTCCAATTCGAGGAAATGATTTTTTTTTAATTTACATTTCTTTGCTGTGTTTTCGAGACAAAAGCGCGGCGTTGAATTCCGCTCAACACGCAATGCCTTCTGAAATTATCAAAAAGTGGGGAACGGAGTGTTTTAACACTAGGCTCCCATCCCTACCCCGTTAAAATCGGGATACAGCGTGAAACTGTAAAAAAAATAGATAAATTCAATCCCGAGATGAGAAATGAAGCTGCTACAACGTATCTAAAGTTGTGTTCAAGGAAATAAGCAGTTTCGATACCTGACCCGTATTTTACCACCGCCCGCGGCCACAATGGAGGCGATTGAAACATGATAAATAGCACTAGTATACTTCACGCGGTATTAATGCACGTCAAAGTAAAATGTAATAAAATTTTAATATTTTATCCATACATCGATGATGATGAGACTTTGGAAGAGTTGCATGGAATATTGTTTAACTTTATATATATATATATGTATTTATATATATATATATATATATATATATATATATATATATATATATATATAGGCTTTTTTTTATTATTAGTTTAAGGTATTCGGAAGTTTTGAGTTAATCTGTCTGTTGCATCATAACTTCTTAATGAATGTGTTGTATTTTTTTAGTTATATTAAATGCATTGATAGAGATTCATAATGTCATAAGATGTTTTTAATTTATGTAGTTTTTCATCCATAATTAAAATGATTATTTTTTTATGTTTAATTATTAAGTTCTCCAGTGAATTATGCAATATTTTACTTCAGTATTACATTTATAATTTTATATTTTTTAAACATAGGTATAGAGATGTAACATTACTATAATTTTTTTTGCTAAGAAAGTTTTTATAAGAAAATTCTTTATATTTTGACATACAAATATATGCGGCATATACGTTTATATTCCACTACTACCACCTACTCGTATAAGTATATGCATATACTATACATTATTTTCTCATCTGATTACCTTCGTGATCAAATTACATTATCGTTTTGAAAACAATATCCCATAGGTACATTTATAACTAAACACATATTATTTTAATTATGAACCGATTAGACTAACTTTAAATGGATGGTTGGAAAAATACAAAGCGTTTAAATTTATTAAGTTGTTTTCTGAGATAAGCGTGGACAAACGCACAGATAGATAAAAAAATACAATCATTGTTTTAGATTTTACAACATTCACAGATGGCACCAATAACAGATTTTCTCATATATCTTTTATGTACAGACAGCAATCAGTTACAATTTAATTATATAAATAGATCTCTATATATACAGAGATAACGACATTTTATTAAATATTAAGTCATCATTATTAACTGTAAATACGCTTTTACCTATAAAGCTGATGAAATCAATAAACATATTATATAAATTTAAGTTCAAAATCAATTTTATCTATAACCTAAGTTTTTTTTAATATGATTTTATATTAACTCAATTTAAATATGTTCTTGTTACATTTTATAATAGCAAAAGTGTTGATAGTATGTATGTATATACATATTTAATATTTTTGTATGTACCAAGTACAGTTGCTTAAGTGTGATCTTATTGTGTGATTATGATAACTAAATATAAAAAAATTAAAGTTTATGTCAGTTAAGGTTACCTGTAAAAGATCACTAATAGTGATAAAATCGCCTTTGCATACTTTCTTTCTTTGCGCGAAATGTGTTTATTGTTTTTTTTCTATCTGTTTTTATTTCTCTTGGAAAAGATTTTATTTTCTCTTTGTATTTAATGTCTGTGTGTGTCTGTTTATCTATCTATCTCTTGTTTATTAGAGGCCAATCGTGGCACAGAGGCACAAGCGTGCTACTATAAACGCAACTGGTTGGGAGTTCGATACCCACTCAAAAATGAAGTATTACATGCAACGCCTCCAGAATTCGACTTCGGAAAATGGGAAACAAAAGTGTTTTAATGTTAACCACACTGTTACTCCTAACTCTTTAGATTCCCTCTGCCTAACCTACTATATATACAGCGTGAAGCTAAAAAATCTATAACTTTTAAAACTTAAAATTAACAAAATAATCATTGAAATTATAACTTTAAAACAATAATAATATAAAAATAATTACACCATTGGAACAGTCGGCAGTATTCATGATCTGCAGTACATTATCTTGTAGTGATCCTCGAGGGACGCATAACTCACTGTTCTGTTTGTGTGCAATCTGTTTACTTGTGGTCTCGTGGCGTGCTCGGACTTAGTGGTAGTATTGTATTATTAATAGTATTTAATATGTATTATATTGTAAATACTATGTTGAGGCCATCGTGGAACTGGTTGTGAGTTCGATTCCCTTTCGAGGAAATTAAATATTTAATATTTTCATATATTTTAATTTTTATGACAGCGCGACGTTGAGTTCCGCCATTCCATACGGAATGTTTCCAGAATTCGACGGTAAATGGGGAACGGAGTGTCTTAACACTAGGTTCCCTCTACCTACCTTACTGTGTGCAGGATACAGCGTGACGCTAAAAACATACTATGTTAAGAAAAAATATATGAGCAATTGGTTTTTTTTTTATTACTATTCTAAGTTAAGTAATAATTTGTTTGTTAAACGAGCCTAGTGTTAAGACACTCCGCTATGGACTTTCCGCCAAATTCTAGAGGCATTTCATGTTGGGTGGCGGAGCCTCAACACCGCGTCTGCCTCGACACCAGAGCGAAAATATGAAATATTTCAGTTGCTCGAATTGAAAACGAACACACAACCACACGCTTGTACCCCTGCGCCACAACTGGCCTCAACATATCTCAATGATAACAGCTATCACATATCAAAAACGAACGAAACGAACGAACCGACACTAGGAACTGGAGGACAGTAATCTATTGTCGACGCCACTGCTCCCTCGGGGCTCGTCCATCACCCGCTGGCTCCGCAACACGAGCAAAGCTCAACAGAACGTACGATTGAGTTGTCGTGATTGGACATTGTTTGAAATATGTCATAGGTATTAGGTAGCTTTTGAATATGGAGGTATTTTTTTTTGGTTGATGTTTTAATATTTTTGTTATAATCGATTTTTATAATTTTCTACGGTAGGTACGGTATAGTGCAAAATAAGCGCAAAGACTCGCACTTAACTGGTTTTTATTTGTATTTTCTAATCGGCAAATAATTTTATGTAATAATATTATTTAGTTAGAATATAAGATATAACAATATTGTAGGGACTTAATGTATGATAGATGTATGTATTCAAGAATATTGCTTATCAAAGTGAAATAAGCTAGGGTAACCAAGTGAAGCTACTTAGAGGATGAAAAACATCAACTAGTAATTAAAAAAGTGTTAGTATATTCTGGTACCGATCTGAATTTTTATAATACATCCATTGGTTTGCTTTGGACCATCCATTGGACTAAACAATTTTTACGTATTTAAAATGTTATTGAATATTCAAATTTATGCATGTTTTCTAAAAAAGTAATACTAAATATTTTATATTGATTCCTTAATATATTATTACATTTTGATAAAAAAAAAATCTCTTAAATCTTCTTTAAATAAGTATACTACAATATTATATTATTCATACATTATTCACCTAAACGGAGCATGGAGTCAAAACACGCACTTACTTACCCGACGACCGAAGGTTTTGACACTACCTTCTCTCGCAAAGAAGTTAGTTAAGAAGACAACAATATATATTAATTTAACCCTCCACCGGCCCCCAGCCGGTACACTGTACCCAGTCGGCTCGCTCAAGGGCCATTATCATGACACCACTCGTTACAGATTTATTACACTTATTATCGCATGCCCTTTGGGACACGTTAAATAATTAAGTTCAAAGATATCGTTCGATATCGGTGTGACTGGAGACGTAATATTACGAAATATTCTGGCCGTAGAGTAGAGATAGCTCTATCTGTTTCTAGCGAAATGATTGCACATAATATAATAATAATTGGTTTCTTATGAAATGTATACTAAAACGTTATTTTCAGCTAGTACTATGAATATTGATAAAAATAACTTATTTTTTAGGAGGTAAGTTTATTTTTTTATTTGATTATTTTAATTTTCCATTTTTATTATTAGTTATTTTTATTTTCCAGGAACTGTTAATTTAAGCTTTTTTGTTGAAGATTTCACTAAAATTAGTAATAAAATCAGAAAAACTGCAAAATTAGGAATAATTTATATTAGTAAATAGCTCTACATCTTTACTAAATTGTCAAGTAAGTATTCATATTCACCAACCACAACGCATCCTCATTCGACCTTATTCTAACCTCTAAACTTTCACCTTGTTTAGTCCCGTTATGGTACATTTAAGGTAAAAATAGTGACCAGCCCCTAATGCTCCTAAGACTTACGTACTTAAACACCGTGCGCAACGGGCGTGACGTACGGGTTAATTTTATGCTACATTAATAATGGAGGGTAGACTTTTTAATAGGGTTAGTTATGGTCTCAAACCCTCGCCGTGTTCTCAGGGTTGACGATAAATTAAATCGGATTATTTAGACATATTCTTTGATACCATATTTGGTTTACTAATCGTGGTGCGTTCGAAAATATTAGCATGTTTACTTAGATAAGAAAAAAAAATATTATTTTTATTATTTGTAAGTTTTGTTTATATTTTATTGCATCGCGGTACATAAGTTAAAGTAGAAATTTAAAATCAATAGAATTGGCTTTACCCCGCATACAGTAGGGTAGGCAGAAGGAACTAAGTGTTAAGACACTCCATTCCCCACTTACCGCCGAATTTTTCGATGCATTACGTGTTGAGTGGCGGAACTCAACGCCGGGCGTTTGCCTTGGTGTCAAAAGAAGAAATTAAAATATTAAGTAATAATAATTCATTTCCTCGAGTGAAGATTGAACCTACAACCGTCACGTTATAGTCACACCCTTGTGCTCCAGCGCCACGACGGGATCAGACTTAAGTTAAACTAGAATGAATGCTAATTTTAATGACGTCTGTATCTATGTAACAATGAACAACAAAAAATGTAAAATGATAAAAACTTCTATTCTTCTTCTTCCCGGCATTAGTCCCGGCTTTTGCCAGGGTCTGCCTTCCTACTCAACCTACTCCACTTTGCACGGTCTTTAGCGTCCTCGGTGGTTAGACCAAAAAAAACTTCTATTCTATTTTTCAACAACGAATACACTCATAGAATACCGTAGTTGTTATGACCTAGTTTCTTTTCGTTGAATACGTAGATAATGATAAATATTACTTTTTCGCATAATATCCTATACTTAACTGCATGAGTTGTGGCATTTATGTAGTTCATGTGAATAACCTGGGTGCGAAATTATATTTAAAATTGGTAATTTTTTATAAAAATTGTAGAGTTTCTGAAATTAAAATTCGACGAAAAGTGGGAATTGGAGTGTCTCAACATTAGGTTCTCTCCGACTACACTGCTGTATGCGGGATTCAGCGTGTAGCTGATTTTTAGATGTTAAATAAATAAAATAAATCAGAATCACGCTGTATCCTGCACGCAGCAGGGTCGGCTAAAGGGAATCTAATGTTAAGACACTTCGACATCCCAATGCAAAGGCATTGCGTGTTGAGTGGAGGAACTCAACGCCGCGCTTTGCCTCGACACCAGAGCGAAGAAATGGAAATATACATTTAAATGAGTGGGGATCGAACCCACAACCAGTCGATTTTACAGTCATACTTAGAGCCCCTGCGCCACGACTGGCCTCCTTTAAATATTATAGCGTGTTATAGTTGCAGATTTTTTTCCCCAAGCAAATCATATTTGTTTTCTATTAGCTACACTGACTATTTATTTTGAGGGCGGGTTTTTTCAACTTGAATAGAAATAGAAAAAAAAACAATACAAACTACAATTATATTTTTTAATCAAGCAAATTATTCACGGAAGTTGTAGAAATGTGAGTTTTTTTTGGACCAACTGTGGGTGACATTTTTTGTGACACATCCCACGCGGAACAATGACTTGTGCTATAAATATGAAACGCATATTATATTTCTTAATTGCAAAACAAATATTAACATTTACTTTTGTTTCCAAATTCAGCGTGATAATTAGTTTTATTTTTTGTTAGTTTCACGCTCTATCCTGCACACAGTAGAGTAAGCAGAGGGAACGTAGTGCTAAGACACTCCATTTCCCGTTTCCCACAGAATCCTGGAGGCATTGTGTGTTAAAGTCACGTTAAAAGTCACAGACTAGTGCACCTGCGTCAAGATTACAAGTATGCAGAACATCGTGACTACATTCAAAATTCAAAGGAAGATATTGTGTGTGTGTTTTATCTCGTAGAAGCCGTCGTGGTGCATGGGTACATGGTTGCAAGTTTCATTCCGAGGGAATGAAATATTTAAAATTTTTATTTCCCAGTTTTGGTAACGAGGCAAAGCGCGGCGTTGAGTTCCACCACTCAACACGCAATGCCTCAAGAATTCGGCGGAAACGGAGAAAAAAACGGAGTGTATGTAATGTTAAGAACATTCTCTCTGCCTTACCTGCCATGTGCGGGGTACAGCGTGAAGTTAAAAAAATATACGTATTATGTTTTAACAGTAGAACGCAAGGTGCTGCTCCATTTGAATAAATTATAAAAATTAAAATATTTAACACTTTATTTCACAATCAACGTCCCCGATTACGCATTGATGACACTTTATTAAGTTTCTTTAGTTTACTTAAGGAATACAACCTAACTTTTTATTAAAATCATAAATTTATATAATATTTGTTTGATAGATATATCAAATAAACAAACATACACAATAAAATAGTATTCACAGCAAACGAATATTTGATAAGCAATACACTAACAGTTTACAAGTCAAAGCCCACGAGATCAATTTACTACCACTAGCACCGCAAAGTATAGCACATATTGGCAATCTCCCGTGACCGATCAGGGGTGAGCGGGGTCGAATAGAACAGTGTAAATAGTAAAAAAGCGTATCGAATTAGACAAATGCGTGTTTTGGGCCACGCGACGCCCGATTTGATATGGGACGTGCCGCAAGATGTGATTTTGTAGCGTTCTATCGGTAAAATGGTGCAGATCTTAATTATTTTGGTATTTTATATTTTATAAATAGGTATACGTATTTGTGAAAAATATATAATCGTGTCGTGGCGCATGGGCATAGGCGGGTGATTATGGGCTCGATTCCCATTAGGGAACATAAAATATTTCTATTTCTTTGCTATGACAACGAGGTAAACCGCGGCGTTAAGTTCCGTCTGATATACACACATACTCAACACAAAATATTTCCGGAATTTGGGGAGGAATACAAGTCTCTTTATGAGAATGGAGCGTCTTAACACTAGGTTTCCAGGTTCCCTCTGTGTACCCTGCTAAGTTGTTATTATTTTATATGTTTTCTCTTCTAGATACAATTTACTAGCCTTCATATGACTAAACTACTGATAAAACACATTTTGTGATACAAAAGATATAATAATAAAAATTACAACTTCTGTTAGGTTGTAACAGCAAAAAAAAACATTGGCTTAGTTTATATTAGACGGAACAAACCATGTCCCTATTAATTTTCCACAACAGCTGTGTAATAAAAGTAGTCTTTGGTTTTATTTTAGAGTCGAGGCCGTCACTCCCCTGGCGGGGTGTGTAAGGAAATGGCCCTTGAAATTGGTACCCACCCGGTTTCGGTTACATTTCGCGCACCTTGCCCCACGACTTGACTAATAGGCCTTATTAGACCGTATTACGAACATTTTTGGCCTTTTGTCACTTACGTAACGAGGTTTTTATATCAATGCGTAAATGATATTGATCTTGTAGCTGTAAAGTAATTTCCTTTTGTGGGATGTGTTTATTTGATATGGTAATGTTTGTTTGGACTTAATTTATTGTGTAAAGGGCTATTTTTGGATTTTCGCTGTATCCGGCACATAGCAAAGTATAGGGGACCTGGGAACCTAATTTTAAGAAACTCTGTTCTCGCATACAGCAGAGTAGGTAGATGGAACCTAGTGTTAAAATACTTTCTCATTCTCTACCAAACTTTTCGAGTCATTCCGTGTCGAGTGGTAGAACTGAACGTCGGACTTTTGCCATATATAATGTATGATGTGTGTACACTTACAAGTGTAAGGATCTATGAAAAAATATACAATTAAAATGTTATTGAGTAAACAAGAGATACTTGTAAATTCATTCAGATTAAATAAAACTATTTTTTATGTCTTATTCTACTAAATATTTAAACTTAAAATACTGGGTATATTATCTGGACATATATAATGTTGTGACAAATTGTATTGTTAGATTCCTGTACGCAACACGCAATATATCTAAATTAACTGACAAGTTAAGTAAAGTAAAGACGCCAGTCGTGGTGCAGGGGAGCAACGTGTGACTGTAAAATCGACAGGTTGTGGGTTCAATTTACACTTGAGGAAATTAAATATTCAATATTTTCATTTCTTCGCTCTGCTGTCGGTGTAAAGCGCGGCCTTGCACTCACCACTCAACAAGCAATACCTCTAGAATTCGGCGGAAAATGGGTAGCGAAGTGTCATAACACTAGGTTCTCTCTGCGTCACGCTGTATCTCGCCCACAACAGTTGCTACTCACCTATTGCTACTGCTACTAAAAGATATTAACAAGTTACAAAAAAAAACAAATTAATAATCTCTCCCTGTCCACATACATGCCTTACAAAACTTTTCTGCTCTCTACTATAATTTTATCTAATTTTCTTAAATTTTATTTATATTCAAAATACCTGAAATAGCACTTTTTTTTTTATAAACACAAACTATAGACTTTTAAATGACAGGGGAGCATAATTTATATTGTTCCATTCCAGCCGGCTCCCCCACGCATGGCCCTTTATTGATGCGCTTTTGACTAGTTGTGATTTCTGTTTATTAGACCATTTAGCTTTGTTACTTGTTACTTGGAGAGTTCTTGTTGTGTTGGGGGAGATTTGTTTGTGTTTGCTTTTGTTAAAATTATATATCAAATTGGTGTTAGAATTTCAAGATGTTTAACTAATAATATAGAGAATTTTATCAGAGAAATTACTTAGAAAATTGTTTAAGGTGTTACATAAAAAGAAATGAAACTTACCTGATTGTGTTTGACGGTTATAGATTCATATTTCATTTAAAATAGAACTCATATAATGTAGGTATATGTAAGTATATGTGCGACAAAGTACGATGTTGAGTTCAATCACATATCATAATATTAGGAAAGCAGCTTCGCGCTTTCTCGTATAGAGCAGGGAAGGCAGAGAGATTAACGTGCTGAGACACTCTGTTCCACACCATTTTCGAGATCTTATATTTTAAATGCTTGAAACCAACGCCACATTGAATACTTTGTTATATATAAAAAGGAGTCATTAAATATTATGATGTATTATATGATAAATTAAAATTATTTTAAAATTTCCAATTTATTAATGACAGGAACAAAATGTAAACTTTAAATAAACCCGGTTTCCACGGGCGGAGGGGGCCCTTAAGGACTTAACTGAGAGGGACTTTCAAGAATAAGCTGCTTACTTCAGAAGAGAAGAGTTGAAGTGAACTCGTTTCATTCTAGAGAGCGAAGAGAAGTCATTACAAAACTATTTTGTTAATGGAAATGTAAATCTATTTTATTTAAAAGGAGTCCATTCCGCCTAAGCATTACCCTCTCACTTCTCTTTAGCAGTGGAGTTTAGCTTCTTTAGCTTAAACCTGGTGTGGTAAGTGAGTAAATACTTACTTTCAATAAGATATAAAAATACACTCAAATCAATTGATTTCTAAAAAATAAATGACAACGACTTCTAAAGCAGCTTGCGTTGTATTAGTTTCTTTATAGTAATTTCATATTTTAAACGTTTTCACAGTTTTTGCTAATTCATTGATTTACAACAAAAACTTTTATTATATTGTAAAATAATGTTACGAAATAGTCAAGAACATTATTTTCTAAGATTGAGTTTTAATTGTATTAATTCTACTGAAGTATTCTTCAGATACGCGTTTCGAAAGTTAGCAATTTAAAAGTTTAGACAGGTTAATAGGTTGAACTTTTTCTCCAACCTTCTTTTCCTTAATGACAAATTACTATCATAATATTTAATTCAATGAATAGTTTTGTAGAAGATTTTCTAAAATTTCGCATTGTTTTTTGTGACGCAATAGAAAAATATAATTGATGAAAAAATAAATACAGTAAAGGCACTTTTGTACTTCTTATCTAATATCTAGAACTACAGCTAAATGCATTCCAGTGCCTATTGTAGGGTTCCGATATATTCCTTTTAGTTTTAATTTAAATTGTATATTTAACAACTAATTTATTCTATTATGTTTATTATTTCATAACTTTTAGGAACTACTAATTTACTATGGATCTATCTTGACATACATTATTTAATAGTTTATAAGCAAATTAATGTTCATAGTTTCATTCTAAAAATTATATAAATATAACAAAAAAACGTGCGAAACTATACCACCATATCACCAAGAAATAGAAAACCAAATAATACATTTAGTTTAAAACAGATACGAATCGGAACCATGTTTTTATTAATAATTGGAGCATCCCTACAAAAGCTTGAGTTCATTAACATAATAACTTGCAATTAGCAGCAATGGACGTGACAAAACAATTTAAATCATATTAACATTGTAATAAAGATTATTTTTCCACAAAAATACACTCTGTATAAAGGATAACTAATTACTGAACGATATTATAAAATGGTTGCGATACTCTCCATCGTGTAAACATGTGTATTAATCAATAAACTTTTAATTATATCAATTTGATTTATTACATTTTTTTTTTAAATGGCTGTCAATTGTAGAACTTAATTAAGAGCTTATTGTTCGTAGTTGTTTTTTTTTATTTGTGAAACTTTCGAGATAATGACAAAAGATGGGATGCTGTAAGTATGAAAGTAAGTAAAGTGGTCGATTTGAACCGTTTCACAATAAAGCAAAATATTGTATAACACTTTTAATTTCCAAAAAAAAACGCAAAAGTCAGATGTAGCATTCATACAAAACCTTTTTTTTTTAGCTTCACACTGTATTCCACGTAAAGCAGGGTAGGAAGAGGGAACCTAGTGCTTAGGTACGGCGCGGCGGTCCGTTCGCCACTTTCCACCAAATTTTCGAAGCATTGCCGTGCTTTGTTACCAGAGCGAACAAATGAAAATATTAATAAATAATAATTTATTTCCCCGAGTGGGAATCGAACCCACAACCGTTGCGTTTACAGTCAAACTTGTGCCACTTGCGCCACGACGGCCTTAACTTAAAAACTTATTTAACATAAAGTGTTTTATCAAACACCTTACCTAGTTAACAATCGAATAACATAAATCATATCGAAAAAAATATTGATATTTCTATTGTGGGTCGATAAAAAATGAATAGTCTAGGACACAAAGCGGGGTGGTCATGCGTCATCCACAAAACATTTAACATCCTAATTTCGTGAGTAACACCTCACCGAGACGCCGACAAAAGGGACGATAAAAATCTAGCCCAAGACGAGAGAGAGAGAGAGAGAGAAAGAGAGATGCGCACGCGCAGCAGGCGGCCGCGTCCACCATCTAATAACTTACATTTAGATTACGCTAGTTAGCCTCTTCGCACCTTGCCGACGTCTATTCAAATAATATTTCTAACTCAACTAAATTTCGGAAATAATGTATTGGGTTTATATTAAAATGATAATTTATGGCCCGCTCTAAGTATATTGTGCGGCGGCCGCGTTATTTATATCTATATTATTTTTATTCTGGATACGCCGCTTAAAATCAACACACGGTGTGAGATTAAATGATGACGTTAAAGCGTGAGTAATGCGGCCTTGTCAGTCGGTTAGGAGTTCGAAGCCTTTCAAGCGTGGAGATTGGAGGTATACCTACTTTTTTTTAATATTTCTTAAAGTGTTATTTCACACTTAGGAAAACAAATTAACCAACCTGGTCGGTTTCCAGGAGGCACGGGTTCGAGTCCCGCTACGTTCAAATTTTTATACGTTTTCATATAATAGGCATATCTATTTTTTCTTGAAGCCTTTATGCATACATATGTATATATTACATATTGTGTAATTGATATTGTATTGTGATAAAAATATAATTTTATATTTTTATTAATCACAAGACCTATTTTGTTAGTAAAATTAAATTATTGTGATTATAATATTTCATTTTTTTTTTTAAAACGAAAACAAATTTAACAAATAATATATTGTAATAAAATATGACTTGAAAATAGTTATAATCGTTTGTAATATTCTTTAGTTATGAACTAACTAAGTATATTTTATGGATTGGAGATGCAGTGCATTTTTGGCGTGAAAGTGGGTAAATGAGCTATTTTAATTTAACTCTAAGAGTCTCTGTAGCACTTCTGAGTATTGCGTTTATAAGTATACAAATTACAAAAAAAAAATATTTAGATATTTGACAAATTTATAGCTTTCTAACATTTTAAATTAAGATTTATTTATATTAAAAAATAAAGTATACAGTTGTTAATGATATTCAATAGTAATATTTTTTTTAAAACACGACAAAAACGTATCGTCGCCGGACATCCGACGCGTGTGACATCAAGCAAGTGAATAAGATTTTGACATAAACAAAAACAGTATAAAAAAGGATTTTTTCCTTTATTTTTTATATAAATTACTGTATAAATAGTGTGAAATTCCACATCTAAGCTTATAAATGATCTTTTTTAACCTGTCCTTACTCCCAACACAGCAGACTCTTTAAAATACTAGATAATATAGAAATCAACGTCATTTCATTCGTCGTCGCTTTGCGTCGTCGTCGAGGCAAAGTGCGGCGTTGAGTTCCGCCACTCAACACGTAATGCCTCTAGAATTCGGCGGAAAGTGGGTAACGAAGTGTTAATACTAGGTTCCCTCTGCCTCCCCTGCTGTATGCGTAATACAGTGTGAAGCTGATTTATTTAATTTATTATAAATATTATAGAACAAACTAAACTTTAACAACTTTGAGAAGTTCCTGTACCAGTCCCGTAGACTACGGAAGACCAGTGAAATGAAAAAGAAAACAATGGAATCAACAAATACTATAAAAAAATACAACAATCAATTAATCGAATTGTTGTTTATAAACGACATTTAAGTTCTAACGTGATATTATAAAAAACAATCAAAAAATCTAATAGAATTTTCAATATAAACCGTCGAATGAGTCATATTTAAGTAAAAAATTGGTAAGTTTGCGTGACTTTCAATCGGTTTCATGCAGTAAATATAGTTCATCCCATTTTGCTTTCACGTGAGCTATATTGTATGTAATTGATTAGTACACTGCCTTTACTATAATCTAATATAAGTATATTATGTCGTGATTTTTGTTGCTTTAATAAAAATACTTTTTTTTAGCTTCACACATATGGAGAACTTAGTGTTAAGTCACTCCGTTGATCATTTTCCAATGGAATTGGAACTGCGTGTTGGCTACTCTAGCCAACTCTACCTATACAAATCTTAAAATGGAGAAAAAATGTACGGACTGAGCAACGTTCCCAAGATAGAAGCAGTTATGGTGAAAATGAAGAAAAAAAATAGTTTCTGTGAACTTGACTCCGTACTATCTTACCAGAGCAATTAAATAATTTCTTTTGCTTCGAGTTGAGATTGAACCCGCAACCATTGTATTTACAAGTACTCTCTGTCTCACCACATTAAAAATAACGTATTCCTAAGTACTTCCTTTCTAAGAGCTTCCCAATAAAATATTAACTTATACGAATGAATATAAAAATATTAACTTTTGCACTCTTATATTATGTAAAATTAAAAATGTTAATTATTTTTTTACTGTAATCAGTCTGTCTAAAACAGAAATATCACATTAATTATGATGGATGTGACATTTAAATATTAAAACTACGTGGGATATTAATAATATAAATAATATGGAAATATATCATTTAGAAATAATCCATTTTTTATTACTAATATCTACAGTCGTACACTTTGAACCACCTACAACTAGTTAGATTTATGGGGATAGAGATAGGCGTTTCTATCAGAAAAAAAAAAAACTAAATACTTTAATAATATGTATGAAAAGTATTATCTATTTATACATAATTAAGAATAAATTGTCATATTTTTTTAAAATTCATTCCACATCCTTAACTATTAAAAAATAATTAGAAATATAACATCTAATTTAAATTGATCAATAGTTTCACTTACTCCTAGTACCTATAACTATTAATTCAAATAAACAAACCAACAGACAGATTCCAATATATTTATTCCCGATTTTAATAAACACAAACTAAATACACCAACAAATAGCAAAATTACAAAATCAAAGAGTTAATCTTTGATTTTGTAATTTAGCTATTCTTTAATTTTATTTACTACTATATATCTCCATTATTGTCATTTAAATATGATATATAATTTACAATTATTCCATATTCAATGATGACAAGTTAATGACATGTTAGAAAAAAATATATAATTTAAATATTATTTTACAATATTCTTCTTACATATTTAATTCTTAAAATAAAATAGCTTTGATTCACTTAATACCTATATGATCATAAATCGAGGCCAGTCGTGGCGCAGCGGCACAAAGTGTGACTGTAAAATCGACTGGTTGTAGATTCGATCCCCACTCGAGGAGATGAAATATTTATTTAAATTTATATTTCCGTTTGTTCGCTCTGGTATCGAGGCAAAGCGCGGCGTTGAGTTCCGCCACTTAACATGCAATGCCTCTAGAATTCGGCGGAAAGTGGGGAAAGGAGTGTGTTAACACTAGATTCCCTCTGCCTACCCTGCTGTGCGGGATACAGCGTGACGCTGATTAAAAATCCAAAACATTTTTTCGGAACTATAAAATTTTTGTTTACTGAGGCCATCATGGCTGAGCAGGACAGATTGTAATCGCGATATTTGTGGGTCCTGGCCGTATATGGGGAAAAAATATTGTTTATTTCCCTTCTGGTAAGAAGGAAGTAAGCTTTGGCAAAGGCGGCATTGATTTCCGCCATTCAACATGCAATGTTTCTAATTCGGAATGAAAATGTAGAACGGAGTGCCTTGACACTAATCTCTCTATCTATATATTTTTGTACAGTTTTTATATAACGAATTCTCTTCATTTTATATCTATTATATTTTTCATTAGGCAGCCATTCTTATAATTAATAATTAAAGATTAGTTAATAGAGATAGTAAGCTAGACATGCACCCGTTAAGCAATGAACACGTCATAAAATGCATCATAAAAATTATTTATTTTTATAACTTCCACATTCACTAAGACAGTTCAAAATTAAAATCCTACGAGAAATGGTGTTTAATTTTAATTACATATAAAAAGATTACGAGTAAATTCAAATAATTTATTGTTGTGTAGAGCCATTAGAAATTTTATTAAATGAATGAATTAAATTACTAATATAAATATTTCTAAAAAATTTAATTAATATCTACGGCAAAATAATTACAAAATAGTTTATTTTTAAATCTATACGTATTTAAAAAAAAAACATTAAAATTACCTAAATACTCTTCCTTTTAAATATATACTGTATGTAGTACAGGAAGTCTATGCATTTATTTTTACTCCAAACGTTTGCGTTCTAAATAAATGGAAATTATTAATAATTACTGACTCACGTTGAACTAAATGTTCTAATAATAATATGATAAAGCGCAGCGTTGAGTTCCGCCGCTCAAAACGCAATTTCTTAAAAAAACTGGGCGGCAAATGTTCTAACCCTAGGTTCCCTCCGCCTACGGAACACAGCTTGAAATCTACTCACAGAAAATATCTAAATACATATATTGCATGTGCAAATCTGTAATTAAATCTAATATAATTAAATTAAGTTAATAAATAAAAAAACCTTAATTAACTTTCCATATCAAATAAATTTACATTCAATAACTCTTAAAATCTATTGCAAAATACATAAATTCAAAGGTAGAGTCGTATTTAATAGCCGAATATAGAAATAAGCCGATATAATTTAATATGATAAAAATATATTCTTATTGTCAAAATACGAGACATATTTACCAGAGCGGGAAAATAAAATAATTTATCCCCCGACAGGATATCGAACCCATAACTGTATCACTGGTTTTACGCTACTTCGCTAAGGTAAATTCTAGTCACGAAGAACTCGGTACTATACATAATATATAAATAGTACGAGTATATGCCTAAACAAAATAACGATATGTAAGATGGCCTCAATATTATATTTCAAATTTATTTATATTAAATATCGTAATATAATAATAATATATTAAACATTTCGTTCCGACGGAAAAATCTCTACAAATAAGTGAAATGAAGAAATTAAGAAAGCTTATTCGAATAAACTAATCAAAAGCATTTTGTAGGTTTGTTTTTTATATCTATTAGTTATTTATTTTATTTTAATGTTATAAAATATATTAACACTAATATTAATAATTTTATAAAAACGAGTATATTGTATACAACGGATTCTAGTTAGAATTATTTTCAAAATAACATTTTCATATTGTTTTTTAAATTATATTTTAACCAATAATAAATAACCAAAGGATAATTAATTTTACTTATAAATCTTACAATTGTTACTTAATTGAGACTGTATAACTAAATTTAATAAAAAAATTAGACCAATATATAAAACATTTTAAGTTGAAAAGCTCAAAACTTTGTTTTATTTTTTTAATATAGAAAATAAGTTACACCGCTGAATAAATAAATTATAAAAATATCCTGTTTATCACAAAAAGTTACATACCTATTGTTAACAGAGCTATTCTACATATTATAATACAAAATATACGAGTTTACTATATCTTATACAGTTGTATATACAATTATTAATAAATATTATAGCAAATTTAAAAAAACCTAATTCAAATTTAGCTATCCTTATATTTACGATCAATCCTACCTTTACTACTCCCACCGTCTTCATTGGAATCTTCACTCGGTGGTCCATGGGGTGCCCTCGCCGGCAAGGGATGTGGGAGCCTCGGGCGCGCTAAAAACGGCGGCGGCACCCCAAAGAAAGGCAGGAACGGGGGCCACGTCGGCCTCGGGGCCAGGCCCGCCGCCGCCGCCGCGTACAGCTGGAGCGGCGCCGGCAACCCGCCCTCCAAAACCATCTCACAAGATATATTGGCTACACTATACGAAAACAAACATTCTGACACTATATTTTATACCACTATTGTCCACATATCACGTTGCATTCGTGTGCTTGTCCGCCCGGCACTGAGATGGCGCGATGCCGCAGGGCGGAGCGAGGCCCCCCTACCCCCACCTGTGTACAAATTAATTCCACGCCCCTTTCATATTATAGATTTATTCTAACGTGACACAGCTAAACAATATTAAACCTTATGTGCTTAAATTACGGATGGGTATTGAATAGGAGTCGTAAATTAGGGCTTGCCATACGTGGAATTAACGATATCGCAGACGATGGTGGAGAGTAGAGTGTAGAGGACTCTATGAGAGTGAGAAATAGAGTCGTTTGTTCGTTGTCTTGTGGGTTCGTAGGATTTATAAGGCCGTCGTATGTTTCTACGGGGCTGCAGAGCTGTCATAATCTTTTTTAGCCGCACGGCGCGCCTCTACAACAAGACATATAGGTAATCGGCAAGAAGTTATATTACTAAATTATCGCCTCTAACGCTTTTGTTTCGTAAACTGGTGTTTTATTTTCAATATTTTGTGTAATAATATGGTTAAGTATTGTTATTTCGTGTGTGTTTTTTTATTAAGATATGTTATTAATATTTTTTATTATTAAAATAAATAATTATTTTGTTATTTTCATTTCCAAATAGAAATATATATATAGATGTTATATAATATACATATTTATATATATTATTTTTGAAAAATAAATTAAAGATTATTTTTATTTATTGGAATAACACAAAAAAATTTTGCAATTGCAAATTTGTTTTGAGTAGAACTTTTATTTATATTTAGCATATTTTACTGAATTGTATAAATAATACAAGAATATGTATATGAAGTGTAAAAAAAGTAATTGCTTTATTTTTCTCTACTCTTGATTATCAACAAGTAATCAAGAGGAAACCAAAAAAAAAAAGAAAAATAGAAGAAGAATTCATGATTACAAAGGCGGCACAATAGAAGTTGCGTAAAACTAGATTGCGCCTTAACGACCCACAACAATCAATCATATGAAATTAACACATTACAAAATATATTCTCGACATTGATGAATCATAAGAGACCGAAAGGCAATCAATTTCACAACCGATTCCTTATTCCATTAAACAAAAAAGTAATAACCTAATTGACATAAATAATAATAAAATATGTCAAGACAGCGTAACGACCCGCCCGGACACGACGTGACAGCTCTATCAGAAATCTCACACTGACTCTACTCTACACACGCCCCCCTTATTCTGTACACACGGTGACACGCTCCGCGATTGGTCAGTCACGCCGCAAGGGGGGGAGAGGGCGGTCGCTATATAGAGGGTGTTTGGAAAGCTTAGTGTTGCATGAATTTAATTAGTGTGAGGAGCACCTCGGGCGCATTAGGAGTTGCGATGGGCGAAGCAATAAAAGATATAAAGGAATGAGTATAAATTAAAAGTTAAATAGAGAGTGCGGTGTGGAGGAACGAGAGGTGTGGGCCCTCTCACTCTGGTTCGGATGAGCCGTAATTGTTTGACGATCTTATTAGTATCAGTTAAATGTCGCGATGTCCTTTTCTCTTTGGATTTAATTACTTTTTAATTAGAACGTGGTTAATAAGTAGTATTTGTTTGTGGAAATTCTGTTTTCAGATAGGTTTTGTTTCGTTTATTATCCTAGTTATTTGTAGATTCGTATTTTTTTTAAATTTATGTACCAATAGATAATTGCTTACGAATAGTTAGAATGTTTTTCTTTTACTTAAAGTTTATAAGACATATAAAAAACCAACAATATAATTAATTATTATTTACTATTACTATTTACACAAATAATATAATGTGGAATTATTTAATAAAAAATTCAAAAGACATCTTTTAATCTTAAACTTATTTTTTAATCCTGAAAATACAATGTAAGACAACAGAAACTTCCATACACCCACGTCCATCCTTTAAGCAAACTCTACACCCAATTATACTAGTACCATATAAAATAAGTAACAAACTTGAACAATGAAAACAATTTAAGTACTAACTCTGTTCATTAAGACTTTTATCGTATCTGAATACTATAGAGCTATAAAAATAAATACCTCTACACAGAAGTATTTAAATATATAAGAAATTTTTACCAATTCAATTGAGGCATTATCAAAAGGCTCTATGTTCATAATTTATTTGATATTTTCTTTGATCTTTTTCTTATATTTTTTTAAAGCTTACAACGTGCAACAATAGTAGTTTATGTAAAACGTAAACGAGCATACATATTTATTTAAGTTTATAGGGAAATATTAAATAGCCATCGTAGTGCAGTGGAATAGTCTCTGTCACACAACTGTTACACCTTGGTTGTGTGTTCGATCGGTTCCTCTGGTAAGTCAAAAAGAAACGTGATTCATCACTCAACGAGAGAAGAAAATGAAGTGTTCTACTAGGTTCCCTCTGCCTATGTGCAGAAGGAACCTAGTAAATAAGTAAATGTGGAATACATCCTAGAGTAAAAATAAAACCAAATTAATATTTGTTCACTAATAGCGTAAAACAGATTACAGTATAATAATAAAATATTTTCTTTTCTTTTTTTTATCTCTATAAATTAAACATTCCTATAACTCAATAACATAGCAAACTAAAAAACGTTTTAAATATGCTTTATATTCTGTTTTAAAATAATAAGCTAAAAATAAATATTTTTTAATGTTTTAAGAAATTATGGACGTTAACTAAATATGGTGTGAAATTTTAATTGTAATTAATGTACACGTTCATGTTTGAATGTGCAAATGTGTTTAACAAATAAACATACAAGATAATGAAAGATAAAGAAACTTCTTTTTTATATATTTAAGTAATTTGTTTATATAACAAACTTAAAATATATGTAAAATT
>DWLH01000322.1:0-23285 GCA_018249795.1 Heliconius telesiphe telesiphe
TAAAATTTTAACATAGCTGGACTGGACAACACTGGAAAATCTTCCAAATACTGTGCCAGCTAAGCTGTACGTTCTTATCGAGCTATGTCAAAATTCTTTTACATTTCTACGACTAGTTTTTATTTTACGCATCTCGGTAGAGCGATTTTTCTTTCAGCTCGTGGCCCAAAGATAATTGCTTAGAATGATCATTTGGTATGAAAGAATGCTATTTATTAATTATTTATATATAGACTGAGATCCCAGGGCCCCCCTCCCACAGGCCTACGTTATTTTAGCAAAGCTGAAATTTTAAAGATTAACAGTCTAATATACTTACTAACTTGAAAGTGAGGCCCTTTTAGAGGTAGCGCCAACTAAAGGTACATGCTCACCTACGTTAAAGTAGGAACGCTCGTATTTAAATATGTCTTAAAAAATAATGTAAAAAAAATATATTTATTAATGCCAGACCCTTTACGTAGGCCTCCAGACGTCCTAAGGGTTGCTTAAAATTGGGGCAAACTACGTTATATTTGCAAGTCTCAATTTTACCTATATTATTTATTGGATTATTTCAAGATTTTATTATAAGCACCCAGGCCAATCCTATTGCTCAATAATCCTCTCAGACAGAGATGTACCTTTAGTTGGCGCTACCTCTGAAAGGGCCCCACCTTCAAGTTAGTAAGTAACCATACCGTCTTAATTACACATTCGACTAATAATCCTCAAAATTTTAGCTTTGTTAAACTGACGTAGGTCTGGAGTATATGCAATATAAAAATTACGTGTATGTACTTTGAGCGGGCGAAGCCGCGAGCGAACTGCTAGTATATATAATATAATTATATATTAGAATGACATTTACCCAATTAATCATCTACTTTAGTATTTAATAGAGCTTCCATGCATAATCTGCAAAAAATATACCGCTTTAATGAAGCTCGCCCCGAGGGAGGCTTGTAATTATTTTACTCAGGCTTTACCGATTAATATGTCTCCACAATAAGCTCTCATTATGGATTCTAAATATATTAGACGTTTTCAGTTATGTTCATAATAAATTTGATACAACAATATTGTTTTATAGCAATTTAAAATGTAAAACTTATTCCTCTTATATAATATAATAAAAAAATATATTTTGTGTAATTTGATATATTTTTTTATCTCAGATTATAAATGATTAATTTATATAGAATTTAAACAATATTACTTTTATTATATACACATAGTTTTTTAATTTTTTTGATAAATATACATAAAGAAAGCAGAAATATAAAAATATATTTCTAACGTATATTTACTTTTCTAATTTCCCGGGAGTACTTGGGTCGAGAGTCTAGGTGAGCGATGGCTAGAAGTCTACAGTGGATAACTCCTTATGAAACGAGTCGTCTCAAGTAACCTTCTGCATCACGTTCTTTATCCAACAATTAAGGAGGTCAGGAGGAGGAGTAATATATACTCTTCTTCTTCACCTCCAACCTCATTTTTGAAAGATTGCGTGTCAAGCGGTGGTACTCAACGCTTTGACTTCTTACCATAGCAAGAAAACAGAACTAATTAATTTACATGAGTGAGTTCCCACAACTGTCGCGTTCAAGTCAGACACTGTACTACTGCGCTACGTGGAGCTCAATCTGAGCGGCCCCTATTATTATAAAATCCACGTCCAGATTAGCATGTGTTTGTTTGATTTCATGTTCGAATTTTATTTATTCAATTAATAATACATTTATATTGTATTGTCATAGTAAAAGAGCAGCGTTTAGCTCCGGTAGAAAAAATGCAATATTAAATGGGTGTCAATTTAATAACGTAACGAACGACTTCTCTTTATCCTTTCTTCTATGTTCAGTGAAAATTTATTTTGCTCTACTTTGCGCATAATTTAATTACTATATATATATGTATATATAAAATTTAATTACGAAATGTGCGTAGGTAAAATCCACAGTAACTACGTGGGTGTTCTGCTGTGGGAGGCAAAACGTGATGTTATTCTATAAAGCCTACTAAAATAACCTTAATTTATTTGCACTTTGCGCAACTACTGACGCTGCTTCAACTAATATAAGATGTATATATATATATATATATATATATATATATATATATATATATATATATATATATATATATTTTCTAAAGTTTAAAGAACATACTATAACATTTCTAACTTGCATTATGTAAGAACATTGTATAGACGACAGTGTAAGTGTTTTTTTTTTTTTTGTTATTTGTGCGTGTCAATTACTACATTGATTTATTATATTAAATTTTAAGCAACAGCTGAAATTTATTATCAATAGATTGAGACCAGTCGTGCCGCAGGGGCACAAGCGTGCGGTTGTAAACGCGAGAGGTTGTGTGTGGGTTTGATTCACACTCGAGGAAATGAAATATTTAATATTTTTTTTCCTCGCTCTGCTAACTAGGGAAAGCGCAACATTGAGTTGCATACAGAATTTGGGGAACGCCACCAAAGAATGCCAGTTGGATTAGCCCTCCGAGGTTTCCGTATCAATTTCAGGATTGTAGGTCAGCAGGTTATAAAGTTGACAAATTTAAGTTTGCTGGCATATAAACTCATTTTGTATGGGATGAACTACAAATATAAGTTTGTAATGATTATTTTTACAGTAGGAAATTAAATAGTGGTATATTGACATCATTGTAGGAGCCTTAAGATTTGTGACGTTTTCAAAATATTATAATATCAAAATCCTGAAATTTTGGCCACAACGTTGATACACTAATCAATTTAGTAAGTCGTTAGTAAAGTTACTTATACTTAAAGAAACGTTCAAGTGCGAGTCAAATTGCCCACTGAGGGTTCCGTATCAGTTTCATGGCTTTAAGCCAAGCCAAGAAAGTATAATTTATAAAATTTGACGAACTTAAGTTTGCGCATTTATACATTTTGTATATAATTATCTATAAACAAACCTTCTTCTTTAATGAGAAATAACCTATGGGTTTTGATCATGAGGCGAAGTTAAAGTTGATAAATTTATGCTTGAGCTCATTTTGTATGAAATGAACTACAAATATAATATATATTTTTTTTTTTACATTGTAAGTTCCCACTTCGTGCCAACTTTATTGACTGTAGGTCAACTACCCTATTATAGGTTTTGATTACTTATTTGCAGCGAATTTATACAAAATGCAGTAAACGATACAAAAATGCTCGTATCTTCTAATTGCATTAACAGAAGGTTGTTTTATTTTTATACTCTAAGGGACCATGTAGTTGAGTATTTGATATAACTTTCAGCTTGACACCTTCATGCAAGCTCGAGTTAAATGGTCTTGACGGGCTGACAGACGAGCAACAAAGTGATACTACGACGGTTCCGTTTTTTCTCTTTTGTGGTGTGGAAACCTAAAAATGCAACAACACGGCTACTATTTCTTTTTATATTACTTTCAGGTAGTACCATCATAATAGCTAAATCGTGCTTTTGCCTTCATACGTAATTGTAAAATTATATTTTTTATGTTATTAAGAGAATATAATTATTAAAAAAATTTATAACATAAAATAAAAAAATTACATAAACTTCAAAAGTGCTTCCAGCACAGTTCCGCAGTAATCGTATTAGAAAATTGAATTGACACAAGTACACACTACATTCAATAATCTTGAATCTAATTTATCAGTGAAGAGTCTTTACATTTGAAATTTGTACAAGATAAGTGCGCGTAAAGTTTAAAATTTCGAACGAAGTAACGACGTAAAGTTATTCCATTAAGCTAATACTTCAACACGTCTTACTTTGACCAAAGACCAACTATATATATATAGTATCTCTTACAGTGTACTGTGTCGTGAATGTACTCGTCTAATATGCACTTCGAGCATTTATGGATCTTTTAAAAATGATTTTAAAAAATAAATTACATGTTTCTATGAGAGCATTAAATAATTATACAATATAGTTTCTTGTATGAGCAAAGTGAATACTTTAATTAATTAAAGTTTCAATTCATATAAAAATATCTTATAATAATTTTCATTTAAAAATATTTTTGCAGTATTTAATAGTAAATGGTTTTATTAAATTCTAATAAAATTATTTTAAATAAGTGGATGTAAAAACTTATGCTTTTATTATTAAACATAAAGAAATCAAGGCCAGTCGTGATGCAGTGCAGAAGCATGTGACTGAATACGCGACAGGTTGTGGCTTTGATTTAAAATCGAGGGAAATCAACTCTAGTATCGAGACAAAGCTCGGCGTTGAGTTACACCACCCAACTCGAAATGCCTCCAGAATTCGGCGGAAAGTGAGGAGTGGAGTATCTTAGCATTATGCTCCCTCTGCTATATGTAGGATACAGTAAGAGGCTAACAAAAAATTAAAAAATACTAAAAACGTAAGACAATCCCCCTTTCCGTTCAACATAGATAAAACATATTTCACGATGCAATCTGAGATGGAAAACATTCATCCCCTAAATAGAATTACGTGATTCCACGTCCATATCTTGAGTGCTTGGATTTATTGATTCGATCCAATCATCTCCGGTACATTCCGCCTCCCACAGACGATGTGACGGTGATACAGAGGGTATGCTCGGAGATACACTTTGTTACCGTAGTAATAGGAGAGAGGCTCAATTGTTTTTGTGTGGGACTGCCGTGTAATGTAAAATAGTTGACGTTAAAATATATTATTTAATAGCGCAGTAGTTAGAAGTAGTACTAACTGCTGTGAGTATAGATACAAATTAATAGTGTGAGTGATTTTTTTTAATATACCTCTACTTTGTTGGAGACAAAAACATAGAAAAAAATATTTTTTTAAATATATTTTTATTTAAATTCTATTATAAAAATATATGTATAGAAACATAGACGTATCTTTAGCTACCCACATTTGTTAAGATAGGCAAAGAGAACCTTTTATTAAGATATTCGATCAACCTAATATTAACATATTCGATTTTCCAATTTCATAAAAAAGCACTAAAATTAAAAAAAAATCAGGTAATGTAATTTTATTTTAAATATAATCCCAGTATCCATTGTACTTCGTCACGCAAACACGCTGATCGGAACGTGACCGTCATTTACAGAGTTTATTTGACAAGAGATTAATTTGATAGCTTACGGATATCGGTTATCCTGGAAGCTTTATAGCTTATAGTTTTGAACTGAAGAGAATTTAAAAATATTATAACATTATAAAGATTAATTTAAATCAGCTTCACGCTGTATCCCCCGCACACAGCAGGGTACGCTGAGGGAACCTAGTCAGTCCGTTAGACGGTCCGTTCTCCACTTTCCGCCGTTTTGCGTCGCCGCGCTCTCGCCAGTCGCGTTTGCAGTCACACTTTGTGTCACTGCCTTTTTTCTGTATGCACGTTTGAACTAAAGTTATCTTTCATTTTGAAAATTTTATATTTATTATTATAAGTACGTATGTATGTGTTAGGTGAGGATATATTTTTAGCCTGGGAGTTCATTCTAATCGAAAAAGAGCAAGTTTCTCAAATTGACCCAGACAACCTTGTCTATGATTATGTAGACATATTTTAAAATTAAAATGTAATTATTTTTTTTTAAATAAGGGTAGGTTAAATGTTATTTTATAAGCATTATTTTTTAAAGTCCGCCGTTTCCCGCATACAGCAAGGTAGGCAACGGGAACATAGTGTTAAATCACCCTTTTCCCCACTGTCCGTTGAATTTTTGAGACATTGCGTGTTGTGTACAGAAATTCAACGCTATGTTTTACTTTAGTGTCAAGGAAATATATTTTTTTCAGTTATTTATTCCCTAGAGTGGCAATCCAACCCGCAACCGTCTTGTTTATATATCATTAAAATCCATGAAAAAGAAAACTGTATTACTAACAAAAAGACATATTACATAAAAAAGTACCGCTGCGTTCACACACCAGAAAATCAGTATTGAAAATGTGATTAAGAGCATATATTTCAAGTATTTATTAGATTTCCCTTACTATAAGGTAAGCAATCAGCGCGGCTCGAGGCGATGTAACATGGTTTTCCAATATACCGCAGTGGACCGCTACTGTGTATATTCGATGTTCTCTTATTATATACTAGCGACCCGCTCGCGGCTTCGCCCGCTTAAACCACAATTATTTAATTAACACAATGAATTATGTTCGTGTTTTGATATACCTATAATGTATGTTTGCAACGCAATGAAGATTTTTAGTTAGAAAGTTATTAAAACTTTAGATCGGATTTAATGTTCTCATTAAATCTTCAATTGAATGTTTGAAATAAAAACACAACTTATCGATACTTACAATAAAATCCTAACTCATCGGTCAGTACATGGAAGATATTACATTTAACAATGTAATAGAACTTGGTCAATTTGTCTGTTCGTTTGTTCACCATAATCTCAGAAATGGCTTAACCTATTTAAATACTTTTTTTGTTTGTATTTTGGCAAACTGCCCTTAAATATTTAGTATTAGTTTTAATTTATCCCGCACACAGCAGGTTAGGCAGAGGGGATAATACCATAAGAATTTAAGAAAGATACCTCAACAGTGTAGACGTAGGTTTTTTTTTCATTTCACGATGTTTATTCATATCTATATTTCGTGTAACGCAGTTACGCATAGATACCAATAATATTAACACATACTACTACAAAAATACTACTAAAATCTTTAGAACTTTGAACTTTGCCGCCAATAACTACGACTCGATTTCGGAATGTTGCGGCGGTTTCCCTTTGATAGGTTTATGTGTGCGTGCGTCGTTCTTGACAAATTGTATTTTATTTGAAAAAAATACTTTTTTATTTTTGGGTCTTTTTATTATTGTATGTGTTGTATAGAGTATATAGAGTATTTAAAACTGTGGTTCCATTTAAAGTGGTGCTGACAAAAAAACTCTGTATAATTGAGCATATTTCATATCTGTAGTGATTTTTTGGTTAATAGATACCAACAGTTATTACAACACTTGCGAAGAAAGCATATTTTATGCAATTTGTAATTCTTATACCTTTTGAAAAACTACCAACATTCTTATAGTTAGTAAATTATTTTTTCAAATTAAAAAATAGTCTATGATTTTTATCATGATGGCAGGAAAATATTCAAAATGTTCAAAATTATACTATAATACCAAATAGTATTGACATTGTAGCGTTGATAGTAATTGAAAATGATATTACAGGAGGATACCTTTATATGCACTGTTTAAACCTGTTTTTATGATATAATGTAAAATAATATATTCTATAGAGGAATCACACATTCTTTTTATTCTTTAACTATAACACGTAAATATATATTTTAGAGGTTACTCTGTACTAAGATGGCAGCTCTATTCCCACCTTTTACGTCCCTGATATATCGATATAAATAATAGAAATATCAAATATTGGAAAGAAAAGGAGAAACGCAATTATATTGCATTTTTTCTTTTTTTCATACTTGAAACGTATTAATAAATTTACAAACAATTTATTTGTTTTGAATATAATATTAAGTTTAATCAGCTTCAAGTTTAATTCATTAAATATATTTGATACTTCCTTAACATGATTATTTAATGTATTTTTTATAAATAAAAAAAAATGTAAAAAATGTATTGGCATTACCTCGTCATCTAAACGCAATATAAACTTTTATAAATTATGAACTCACAATCAGAATTTACTTTCCAAATACATATACTTTTTATTGTAGACGTCGCCATTTGAGCATGTCCCGAAAAATATACCTACTTTATTATTTTGGTTAATGTCACCAACGTTGACGTTTAAAATAATAATTATGGTAGACTAAATGACTATTAATTAACTAAACAGCTTCACGCTGTATCCCACATGCAGCAGGGTAGGCAGAGGGAACCTAGTGTTAAGACACTCTGTTCCCTACTTTCCGCGGAATTCTGTAGGCATTGCGTGCTGAGTACTGAAACTCAACGCCGCACTTTGCCTCGACACCAGAGCGATTAAATGGAAATATAAATTTAAATAAATATTTCATTTCCTCAAGTGGAAATCGAACCCACAACCAGTTTACAGTTACACTTTGTGCCCCTGTGCAACGAACGGCCTCAATTTACTTTCTTCTTTTTAATTGTGGTTAAATAAAATAATCGTAATTTAATTATGTCAGATTTCTATTAACCGACTTCTTAAAAGAGGAGTATAAGCTCCTCTTCTTTAAAAAATATAGTTGAATTGATGACAATTCGACTGTATTTTTTATCAATGTTACCTCAGAACTTTTGACTGTGTAAACCGATTTTGATGATTCTTATTAATATTTTAGGCCGGTCGTGGCGCAGTGGCACGAGGTGTGACTGCAAAACCGACTGGTTGTGGGTTCGATCCCCACTCGAGGAGATGAAATGTTAACTTAAATTTATATTTCCATTTCTTCGCTCTGGTGTCGAGGATAAGCGCGGCGTTGAGTTCTGCCACTCAACACGCAATGCCTCCAGAATTCGGCAGAAAGTGGGTAACGGAGTGTCTTAATACTAGGTTCCTTCTGCCTACCCTGCTGTGTGCGGGATAAAGCGTGAAGCTAATTTAATTTTTTTTATTTATTTTTTTTATTAATATTTTAATATAATTCATTTCCGACAATGGTATCTATGAGAAAATCATATAAATATCAAATTTACAGTACGTGCGCGACAAATGGACGAATATCTCAATATCAACTTAACCGATTTTATGATTCTTTTTTTATTAGAAAAGGTCCACATAAAGGGTACTTTGGTGAAAGTTTGGTTAAATTCAGAGTATGAAATTGAAGAAGTCGACTTTTTTAATAAAAAAATATAATTTTGTTATTTTTTCTGGTAAAATTTCTTTATATTCCATAATAAAAACTATTCTATAAGTTGCATAAGGCTTTGAACTATTACCATGCTAAAAATAATTTAATTTCATACAGTAGTTATCGGTATTTTAAGTAATTTATATTTTTCAGTTTTAATTTTTTTTAAAGAAAACTATAATGAAATTCGGAATGAAACCCAAAAAAAATGTACCTTGAGACCTTAGGCTAACACCATACAAAAAATCATCAGTTTTTTTATCCGGTATATTAACCAACCTAATTTTTTAATTTTTTTTTATATCTTTTATGTACAGAATTGACTTTTCTATCCTTTTATTATATATAGAGATATTTGGGGCCACTAAGTGCACTCACGTTATTTGTGTGCGTCAAGTAATTGAAGTGAGAAGATTTATCAATAGCACCTTAAAATCGGTTGAAAGGTTAGAAATTTATAATACAACAGGATATGTATACGTTTTCCTATATATATTAAAAATAAAAAAACAATCAGTTTCACGCTGTATCTCGTACACAGCAGTTCCTGATTTTCCGCGAAATTCTTCAGAGGACACATTGTCAATCCATCAAATTGGAGTCGTTGTGTGTTGAGTAGTACAAATTAATACCACACTATTCTCGTACAAAAACTAGAAATGAAAATAATTAATTTCACTGAGTGGGGATCAAATCAAAACTAAATTTACTGCGCCGCATTCAATTGCCGCTCAATTGAAGATGAATATTGTTATTATTATATATTTTCTCGAAACATAATTTCGGTTAATATGAACCCCACGGGCTTCAAGCCAAGTGTTATTGTTATTATTATTATTATTGTAGCTTCACGCTTTACGTAGGAAGAGGGACACTGGTAACCCAGTGTTACGACAATCCTTTCCCCATTAAGACAGTTCCGACGAATTATTGATGTGGTGATGTTGAGTGTGTAGAACTCAACGCCGCGTTTTGCTTCGTTACCAAATCGAGTTAATTAAAATATTAAATATATATTTTATTCCCTCGAGTTGGAATCAAATCCATAACAACGTTTACATTCGCACGCTTGTGACATGGTCACAATGAGTAGAACAGGATATGGCAGAAGATACCTACTATTACCATTATACAGTTAATACTATGTTTTGTCCAATTAAGGAAGAAAATTAAGTTCACAAAAAAAAATTCGCCTTTACTTTGGTAAGAGTATAAATAATAATATTGTTCTGTTTTTTGTGTGTAAAAAGAATATTCTATTCTATTCTAAATTCCCATAGAATTTAATCATAATAATGTCTGTAAATTATACTTGCTTTGGTGAGCGTTAATACCTTGTTAATAGCCTCTAAAAATCATTTAACAGATTTCACACAACGTTTTATAGCGATTTGAAATGTTTTGAGTTTAAACTCCATAAACAATGTTTTCACTTAAGTTAAGGCGATTTTCTTATTTCACTCGAAGAGTTATTATTATCATAATTATAATTTTCTTATTGATTTTATCTTAAAGAAAATGTTGAAATTCAAGGCGCAGGGTTCACAATCGTCCGACCGTAAGCGAAACAGATTGTGGGTTCTACACTCGAGGAAATGTAATATATTTTCGTTTTCTTGCTTTGGTAACGATAAAAAGCACGGCATTAGTTCCACTTCTTAACACGCAATGCCTCTAGAATTCGGTGGAAAGCGGGGAAAGGAACTGTCTTAATGGAAACGGAGTATCTTAACACTATGTTTCCAGGTTTCCTCTGCCTACTAAAAAAAAGGAAATGTACATAGATCCCCTACGTAGTTATAAGTATTTATAAGTACAACAGTAATTTATAAGTAACAGCTTTCTGCAATTAATTTTAACTAGGCGAGGTAAGTTTTCCTAGATAACAAGTTAAACAACTTGTAGTTCCTAGAGGACACATTGACACTTAAAATACGCGTTTCCATAGCAATAATAGATACTATTAGTTATTGATCTCTGATCTGTAAATACATATATTGGCACGATATCAAATCTTGCCCAAGATTCATAGATAAAATATGTGTTTTAAATTAAACCCATATCACAATTTAAATTATTTATTTAGCAACTAACATATAAAAATATTAAGTGATGCCTCGTATGTATATCATTAATTTGGTAAATAATTAAGTATAACCTACTCCGTAGTCTAGTGCTAAGATATTTGTTCTCCACCTTCTGCACATTTTTATTAAATATTGCCTATTAAGTGCGGAAATCCAAAACCACGTTTTATTGCCTCGTAAAGTGAGAATCGAACCAACAACTGTCGCGTTTACAGTCAATAGAATAATAAGTATAGAAAATTCATTAAATATTAAGAAAAACCGTTTCTAATTTAGTTTTAAATTAAATAATATGTACTCGTAGCAGACGAATCATACATACTTATATTTGATAACACTTTCCCATACAAGAATATACTGAGATGTTTTAATTGAAATATATCGTAGAGTGGGAGGCAGTGAAATATTTTTGATAGTTCGCACGTGAGTAAATCAGAACTCGAGGCAGCGAAGTGAGCAATGTGACACATCTAGAGGTAGCACTTGGCTTTAAGTAGCTCTTGGATGTGGATATATAACGTAATATAATATATGACATTTATATATACAGAGATTAAATCATTACAATGTAATATAATCTATGGGCAAAACTTTTTATATAAGTTTTAAATTAAGTGAAACTGATTCTTATTATAAAACAACACTCGTTGAATACGCCACTATGAACTCTAATCTCCACTATAATCTCTGTTAATAGTGAAACGAAGAGGTAAAAGAGAATTCCCATAGATTTATAAATATAAAAAACAAACAGCTTTACGTTGTATCTTACACGTCGCAGGGTAGACAAAGGGAACTTAGTATTATGACACTGTTTGAATATTCGAGGTATTACGTATTAACTTTGGCCTTAATACCAGAGCGAAGAAAATGAAAATATTACTAATTAATTACTCCAAGTAGAAATCGAACCGACAGCCGTTGCGTAACGACACACGCTTGTACCCCTGCTCCGCTAAAGCAAAATAAAAATATTTTCTCGAGTGGGAATCGAATTTATACCCGTAACGTTCATAGTCTTATGCACACGCTTGTGCCCCTGCGTCACGACTGGCCTCTAAAAATACATACTTTTATTATATGCAGAAAATGTCATGAAAAACACGCATTTGTTTCAAAAGGTCATATTATGTATGTATGATAAAAAAACATTAACATTTACTATTTATTTTAATGTAATATTATATATATAGTAATATTAATCAGCAGAAAGCAGAAAATCTTGTTTTTTCGGTTTCTGTTGAAATTTTGGAAACTTTTCTATTTTAAAGTGTTATTCCACACTTAGGAAAGAAAAATACTTATTTAGTACTATTCTAAATAAGTAACTCTTCTATTACCGCTCCCTTATACTTTCTAATCTAACTACATATCAAATTGTAACTTTGTAATACAAACAGTTTCGCCACTCACTTAGTAACTCAGTAAAACTATTCCCTTATATTATACCCGTATATAGCTATATAGCTTTGATGTTCAGGATGATGCCACAAAGAATATTATAAAATATTTATAACGAGGCGAGGCGAGGCGAGATGTTAAATCTCCCCTCAAATGGACACAATGCCCCATAGCCGCATTACAACCTGTCAACCTTCTTATTTAATTTAAGAAAAGTTATTTTTACAAATTCAATTACTTTTCAAAAAGTCTAAACAACAAACTGAACGTGTATATTTTAATAAAAAACAGTATAAAAAATATGTGAACGTTTGACTTTTTATATTGCATTAGTATTATCGAAGTATTTTAATGAGAAAAATATTCTAGATTTATCGAGAGAACTAAGTTAGCTCGTTGAAATGTACACACAGGAAAGTTTATTAGAACTTTTTAACTCTAAATTATAAGAGCAAATAGATGTTGACACTCTCAGGGCTCAAGTGTTGCTTTTAATATATTTTGGTATACACATCTTACTAATATTATAAATGTACAATTTTTTGAAGATGAGCTAAAAAGATTTAAATGAAACTTTACATATATATACTCGTAGTCTACATATCAGAGACTACTAATTTAAAATATTTTTTTCATAAAGCACGAGGGCGAAGCCTTATATAGCTGTTAGTATTGTATAGCTTACATTACAGACGATATATTTATATGAATAAAACATACAAATATTTATTTCTATATACAAGCGATTAAAATTGCTTTCCAAATTACGAAAAATGTCAAAAAGAAAAAGATTCAACGGTCAAGTAGTACGAAATATTCGGCTCGAGCTTGCACAGTGGTTATACAAAACTTAAAAAAAGAGCCTAAAAAGGGAAGGAAAATTTTAAATACAATAAAATAAAATATATTTAATATGGAACATTAACAAACAGAATATATATTTATAATAGTAATAAAATAATGTTGTTTAACTTTCGTAAACTACAGTAATTTGAACTGCTATTGGCTATCGGGCTCGACACTAATAATACAATTCGAGGCACTTAAACTGCCTCAATTGAGTTGGATGGGATCGCGGTCATTGTCGTTGTTTGTTTGTGTTCTGAAATAATGTTGATGTGGCTTTGTCCGGCTTACATTAATATTAGGGACCTCCAGATATGAGCCGACGCCGCGATCGCTAGCGTCGTCCATATTTAATGTTATAAGTGCTTTTTCGTGTATACAAACTGAATTCTCGCATAAACTCAAGGTTATTTCGATTTCCGCTTCGTAAATAGCTTAAAATATTCATTTACATCCCGTTAAATAGTTTTTGATGTTTCCACCTATATCTGTCCTGGCGTATTCAGCGTGATGTTGAATGGCATTATAAGCATATATAGTATTCTGTTTATTTGTAATATTAATTATTTAAAACATCAAAGTTCAAATCAAATCTCTACGCCGCGCCGTAGAGGCTACTTGCTACGCTTCATGAAGTGAATCCATTTTTATTTATAGGAATACAAAACTGTGATTTGATAAATTTGATGAATAATCAGTGATTTGATAAAATGAATTGTTGTATATATTCTACTTTTTGAGAAATTTCTATTACGAATACATAAATTGTACCTGAATAAAATAAAATACAAAGACGAAACACGAAGATCGACAATTTCTTAATATAATATTGCTGCTTAACGTCTGTCTCTCCGCTTAATGGAATAACTTTTTAGATTAAAATTTTTAGTGCGCGTCTGTAATGTTTCTAGAACTATAATTAGGTTCGAGAAAATTACGTTTTTCACAATCACGGAGTCAAATGAACACTTAGCTTCACTTTGAGTCTTTACTTTTAAAATGTTTCCCTCAACTCGTTAAAATAAGAATGTAAAAGGATTCAGAGTATTAAAGTTAGTTATAATATGGGCTACTTGTTTATCAGGACTTGGGACAGCGTTATATTATTGTAACTTAACTTAAGTTAGCTTCACTTTGTATCCCTAGCGGGATATCCAGAGTGGGTTCCCACTTTGCGCTGAATTTTTAGAGTTATTGCATGTTGAGAGGCGGAACTCAACTCCGCGCTTTTGCCTTGATATCAGAACGAAATAAAGAAAATATTAATAACTTTATTTCTCAAAGTCTCAAAACCGTCGCGTTACAGTTATACGCTTGTGCCCCACGCTGTGTGCGCCACGATGGCTTCAGTATATATATGATTGTTTGCGAACCTAATAGAAAATAATTTGTAAATTATAATATATTTATATAAAGCACATATTTACGTACTTATTTTATACAAAATTTACACTGAAAATAGCTCTGCTTTTACAAAACCGTAGGTATAATTATTAAAATAGTTGAACGCGAGCCGCTGCCCGCATAAACGCCGGGACGACCACGACGACGAGCGTTTCTGTGTGGGTTCACTCTGAATAACTAATGTATGGCTTTTATGAATCTGTCTTGTAGGAATTGCTAGCGGTACATACATATTTATAATATTTTTGATTCGCCATTGTTATTTAGACAAAAGTTTAAGTTAAGCGCTACATGCACTATAGCAGTATACCACACTCCAAACTTACTTAAAAAACTTAAAAATATAGTAAATTTTCTACAGCAGTAAATTAAATTATATTAACAATGGGTTGGTTCACTTATAATAATTTTAATATGACGAAATTGGTTAAGTATATATAACGAGCAAAAGCTTAGAATCCATTCAATAACGATTTTCGTCTGTCAAAATCTGTACTTTGGTATGTGTCGCTATTCAATTCCTTCAAAGGCGTCTTCATAATATAGTATAGGTACGGTTAATTTGCTGAAAACAAAAGGGTTTTGTCAAAATGAAGATCGATTGTACTCTAATAGCGACACAACTAAAAGCTTTTAAAATATATTTTTATTTGTATAAGATTGTGAGATTGCTGTACATATGAATATATGTAAATATAAGGTATATACAGTTTCACGCTGTACCCCGTATTTAGAGACTGTCTTCGAGGTTTTAATTTTGGGAATCGACCCCATAGCCGTTGCCACCCGCAATACGGCTAATATAACAAATAAAAATAAAATTAATAATTTATTCAATGTACTCGTAATACGATAATTATATATTAATTAATAAAATAATTTAAAAAACATGTATCCTTAATACGCACCACTTGACGGTTTTTTTTACATACAATTAACTAAGATAACTTATACTTATTTTTAATATATCAAGTTATATATTTATAGAGGCCAGTCGTGGCGCAAGGTTTAATAAACGTCAAAAATATTCTACATTTTGAAGATATAGAATAGATTTCACGTGCATCGTTAACAAGATTCCGATAAAAAGCATACGACAGCTACAAAGGATGACGTCACGTGTAATAGATATTCCGTTCAGTAAAAACTGTCAGTTCCAGCGCTCTCAAAGCAGGCTCCAGGTTGCGTTTAGTTGATTGATCTCGCGTCAGTCTTTGTACCCGGAGCTCTTTGACGGAATTAAATTTAGGTTCCTCGTTACAATTATGAGAAAGTCGATGGTGATGTTGCGTTACCAGCGTTTTTAAGTATTGTCCCTGATTTTATTGTAATCTAGATTTTAATAGAGATTAATTTGTTAGACTCATCATAATTTCTTTCTTATAGTAGATATCTTTTGTATTATTCACTTTTAAAGTCCCGCACACAGCAGGGTAGGCAGAGGAAACCTTAGGCAGGGTAGGTATTACGTGTTGAGTGGCAGAACTCAACGCCGCGCTTTGCCTCGACACCAGAGCGAAGAAATGGAAATATAAATTTAAATAAATATTTCATCTCCTCGAGTGGGGATCGAACCCACAATCAGTCGGTTTTACAGTCACACTTTGTGCCGCTGCACCACGACTGGCCTCCTGGCCTGTCCTGGCCTGGCCTGGATTAATAAATATATACTTATGCTCAACGCAACTAAACATAGTATTTTAGTAAAAATATAAATTGAAGACAGCAATACTCACTCAATCACTCTGCACATCCAATACCAGGGCATATCGAATACCGAATAGCAGAGTAGACGAAAGGAACTTAGTGTTAGGACACTTCCTTTCCCGCTTTCCACAATTTTTTTGAGAGATTGCGTGTTGACTAGCGGAACTCAACGCCAAGCTTTATCTTGTTACCAGAGCCAGAAAATGAAAATAATCATCAAACAATCTCCGTAGTAGAAATCGGACCCACAACTGTAACATTTAGACGTTGTGCCACTGCGCCATTACGGCTTCTCTTATGAATAAAATAATTTAAAAGGTAAATTTTATCTAAGATATATTTTCTTTAGTAGAAAAAAATATTTACTTATCTTTTATTATTTTTCACGTATAATCAAATTTGCACTGTTACCCACAAAACTAAATAAATAAAATATTACTTTAATCGTTAAGGAAAGTAACACAGCGCTACCCATTTTATCTTTTATGTATTTTAATATGATTTATAAGATCCTCACTCACTTCCATTAGCGAGGATAAATGTATCACATTGAATAAATAAAATCCGTGTAAATAAAATCATATTTTGCTCCACTGTGTTCTGATATTTAATATTTTTGAAATAATTTTTTTCTATTATTTTAAATATAACGTGAAATTTTATTTAATTGCAACATCTTATCTGTATATTGCTTAGAGATTGGGAAATCGTTCGAAATTTGAATATTTCATATTCAAATTTCGAACGATTTCCCATATGGCACGAGGTGTGACTGTAAAACCGACTGGTTGTGGGTTCGATCCCCATTCGAGGAGATGAAATATTTGCTTAAATTTATATTTCCATTTCTTCGCTCTGGTAATCAAACATAGTGTGGTGTTGAGTTTTGCCACTCAACACGCAATGTCAAAAGTGGGGAACGGAGTGTCTTAACACTAGGTTCCCTCTGCCTACCCTGCTGTGTACGGGATACAGCGTGAAGCAGATTTTTTAAAATAATAAAATAATGAAATTGATATGATATGGAATTGATTATGAATATACGTACATATTTGTTACTATCATACATTCAAACTACTGCGAATATCAGCAATTCTTTCATAACGAAATTAATTTTTAATTTTATTATAAAATTGACAATCGATCTGAAATATTAAATCATCTAAGATTTTATATTAAAGACTACAAAGAAAAGAAAAAAGTCATTTATTAGAAACACTATTCTCGAAATAAAGGAAAATTATATAAATACTCAAGACAATTTCTTATTAATTATGATAAGAAAATAGAATTTCCGCTTTGGCTTCATAATTCTATAATAACACGTAGTTATAACATCCGGTAGAGTCACATTACAACCAGTGATGTGACACAATCAACATTGTCTCAGCTAGTGACGTACACTGTTCATGTCTCATGTCTCATGAGGTCACGAGGTATGTTGTCGTCAAGCAGTAATGACTTCGTTCCACTCGTCTCTATTGAAGTTGTGTGTTCAAATTGAGTTAGTAATGTTAAATATTACTGTTGTTTAACGGTAAATGAAGTGTTAAATAGAAATATATCAAATTGAATTGGATCCCTGCGATCCTTACGCGTTTATTTAAAAATGCATAAAATTTTTACTCAAAATCAAACACTCCTCGTAACTCAACGGCTGGCTCTCATATATCAGCCGTGACAAGTGACACGTGTGCAGGTTAGTGCTGCCACTACTCAAAAAAAATCTACCAAAATTTATTTTTAAAATAGCTCTGTTAACACATATTTTCAAAGTTGCCCCTGTTCTAAGCTACCCTACTTCTCCTCCCCCCTACTTAGAAATGGCATTTTCTCTAAATCATGACGTGACACAATGTATTTGGAGCAGTCTACAGTACAAGTATAAATTTTGCCACTGAAATATATAAGTTAGAACCGACGATCCTTGTACTACACAACATATAATACAATTTAACGTAATATTTATACCGTGATATTTATACGTAACGTAATATATATAATAAAATGTAATATATATAAAAAAAATGCACCGAATAACCGATGTTTAAGTGACAGCGAAACGTAGAAGGCACTTTAATTTACAGTCTTTACTACGTCATAAGGGCGTAAAAAAATATGTTTTAATGTTAAAAAGTCGCTTTTTAAAGATTTCACAAAATGGCGTGGGCATTTTCCATCTTCCGTTACGCGTACAGAGACTGAAATCTTCGACGACGGCCACTTAGCGCTTCCTGGACAGTAAAATGTTGCTTTTTAGCTATCATGTTCAAACATCGCCTTAAGTTGTTCCTTAAATTTTATTTAAATTGAAATGTTTTTACTGTGCCTTTTATTTCATACTAATGTATAAATTTCTAATGTATAATTTATGGTCTGTTTCATTTTCCATATCGTAAGATTGTAACTCCACAACGCCGCACGCCTTCTACTAGAAGTCATTGTGGCGCAGTGTACAACGATTGACTAGAAGCATAATGGTTGTGGGTTAGATTCCCACTCGTAGAATTTTTTTTATTGCTCCGTCTCGATTGGTGAATGCAGAGAATGGAACACTAGGTTCTCTGTCTACCTAGTTGTGCGTGGGATAAAACGTCAAACTAAAAATAATACATAAAAAAAATATTAAAACTCGTTTAACTACTATCTTTGCTTATATAATTTGCTAAAATTTTAATCAAAATTGAGTTGTGCTTTTTTTTCAACAAATAATAATGGCAACAATCACACCGATACAAAAAAAATCTTATTGTTAAACAAAACAAGGCTGAGTTGCCAGTGTAAATAAATAAGTTAAAAAAAAACTTGACAATATACCTCATTTAAATAGGAGCGCCTTTACTCGTAGGTGGGTGGCGTGTGATATTGTGTGTTTAAAAATGTATGTCACGAGAGAGTGAGAGAGAGAGAATAACAATCAAATCAAATTTTGCTGTAAAACCATTGTAAGATTGTTTTGACTTTACCTTTTTTGACGAAATTATCTCGTTGACTTAGTTCTGTGCCGTCACGAAACGAATAAAGTGTGAATAAATTTGGCATTTTCATATTTAGTTCTACACGTGTGTTATATACTAAATAGTATTTAAAATAATGATTTCTGAGTGAAATATAGGTATTTTTGAGTAATGAGGCGTAAGAGGTATGTCGGTGCCGCAGCGTGTATTGCTTCATTCTCCCTGGCGACCTCGCTAGCGATAAAGTGTGAAGTTTAAAAACTGAAGGATTATGAAATAAAGATTTTGTTTTTCAAAATAACTTATTTTATATTAGTAGATTTAGTTTAAACTACACCACTTCTTAAGTTGTAATGACGAATTTATTTTACTTGTCAATAATTTTTCCTAAGTATTTGCTTGATCATTATTGGAAATCAAAATAAATATATTTGTCAATAAAATTGAGAAATTTAAAAAACAACGGAATTTGGAAAACTTGAATGAATTTCTATATTTTGATGACTTCAACTAGTGCGTAAATTTTATTGGAACCACGAAGTTTTTTTTACGATTTGTTATAGTATTAAAAAATGTGTAAAAAGAATGTGGCATTTTTTTGATTTTGTGCTTAATATTAAGTTATTTATTAACCGCTCTGTAGCAGTTCATATTTTCAAACTATAACATTTAATTCATGTAATTTTTGACGATTGCTTTAATTATTCTGATAAATTTTACGAGAATTTTAAAAACAATACATCTTTAACGAAACGTAAATAAGTTTTACTATATATCAGACATACGCGCGAGGCGAATACAGTATTACAATTTAGTATTTAATACAATGTGTATAACGCAAGTATCATTTCCTAATAAATCAACGAGTAGTTTATATCTGTGTATTTCAGAAAAAAATACCCTGTGAAGAATAAGAAATATTATTTTGGCATATAATAAAATTGCTTATATTTACTCTGATATTAAAGAGAATATTATTAATTTAAATGTATTATTGAAATTGAAATTACACCATAAATATTCATATGGCGAAATTATAATCAACATATGGCGAAAAGTATTCCTTTACGTCACAGACTATGGTCTACCAGAAGTAACAAAAACAGGTATTAAAACAAAATCGACTCCTATTATCTAACAGATGTGTTTATATTATTTCCCAAAATAATAAAAAAATAGCTTAATTTTATCACATTACGAAATAATTAGCGAAATAAATTCTTGTTCGTCACTTCTTGGACAATTCACAGTAGAAAAGTATTCATTGCTGATTAAACGTATTACAAACTCAAAAAAACGTCAACGTGAGCAATTCTTGGCAATAGCAAAATATTATTAATTACAAAATAAATACTGTAAAATGCTTAATAGATATTAAAAAACTAAATTTTGTGCAATTCTGTATGTCGGACAGTGACTAATTTGAAACCTTCGTGATGAAAAGAAAATTTTTGAGCAATATCCACACTGTCAGTTTGAAAGTAAAATCACAAAGAATAAAGTGTTATTTTTTTACACCGTTTACCTTATCCACTGACATCACCCTCTTCACATATGCTCTCCAGGGGGTCCTTCTGTGTTTTCGTAGGTCAACTGAGGTTTCCGTCTACCTGTCTTACCGCCCCATGCTGCTGCTGTTGCTGAACTGCTGCTCTCCCTTTCTCAATTTTTTTGCCATTCTTTCATCACTCGTTCTCTCGACGTGCTCGGTTTGGGCACGGTGATATACTATAATACTTTGTTTGATATGCGGATTCGGTCAGAAAATGGCTGGGCACGACAGGCATATAGAACTAAGAGATCACATTTCTACAGCATTTACCTTTCTTTTATTCTTCTTTTGTAATATCCACGTTTTAGAACCGTATACAGCGTCGATAACGGAACTGCAATATGTGGAGCTATACTGACGTTTCGCCATCATCAACGCAGCTAAGGTTTTATTTCTCATGTCACTGTTTACACGCCTTGGAGATTACAGCCGATACGTGTCCAAATACAGAACAACCAACATGACATAACGCACGACTTGTTTAACTCTCGATTTGATGTCAAACCAAGGCGACATGCCAGATCGTGCTCCCACACAGGCTGAGTGATCCCTTTAAAGAGGCTTTATAGCTTGGAGCAAGAGGCCACTCACCTAGTACCGGGATAGTATCTCGCATAATTTAATTCTCACAATCCAGTAAATTGCATTATTAAGTCAACGAAACCACAAAAAACTGTTTACGTTACAGCCAACATTGGGTCTTTGTATGGATCCAATCTTTTCACTCCACGTGCGGAGTGAAAAGTTTGGATCCATACTCTTTTTGCCTATCGGCTCTTTCTTTCATTCTTCTCCTGAATATTTTGGCAAGCTAATGAAACGATGGTGCGTATCATGCCATATAGCTTGCACGTTGACTGCGCCTCTCCATTCGTCTGGTATTCTCAATCTGATTTCCAACATAAATTGCACAGATACCACTACAAATCCAAATCACGTGATATTTGGCCGTGAATATTTGACCATCCTTGCAGTAGCTCCATCTGCTTTCGCTGATTTACTAAATTTCAAACTATGTATGGGGCTCTCTATTTGGTGGCATGTCACCACCGGCTACATCAAGGCTTAGTATTTCATTGTTACTCGATGCAGAGGCGTCATTACTTTAGATTCAAAAATCTCAAAATAGAAAGAATTCTATAAACCTTTCCTATCGTTTTGGAATAAGAAGGAGCGCCCTCTCATTCTACCACTAGCTTTTTGCCTAGTGATTCCAAATTAAAATAGAATCACCTTGTTGTGTGTACTAATATTGTAAAAGGCGACTAAAGTACGTGTGGAAATTGCATCGTTCAATTGGACAATTTGTGGGCAAACTCGAGCAGATTATTGCAAATTTTGGGTACTTAAAACCGGACGGTGTCGGGCTCCAACGCTGTTTGTTTCGGTATATTTACTCAGTTAGTGTAATCCCAGACTCGTGGAAGATCGACTTAATGTACTCGTTCCCGAAGGAAGGCGATGGGCCATGGCGTGTCCAACTAACTGCAGGATCAATCACTATAATTGCTTTCTAAAATTATTCCCTATTGCTGCGCGAATTAATTTGAAATTATATAAATTATACTCTTGATCTCTCCGTCACTTTATCCGTAACGTTCCTTGTGCACTAAGCTTTACCATTCCTATAAGTCACAGCTTTGTTCCGGTAATACGTCATGTAACGCACAGGAATTGACGTTTTCACCCAAAAAAACTTTTCAAGTTAAAAATAACTAACATTTAATTAAATTATCTTGTTTTTAGCTGTAGTAATTTAATAAAGGTAATTTTTTTTTAATTACTACGTGATAAGAAAAGAAAATGAATTAATTTTTCTTTAAAACATCGTCACTACCCGGAAAATTTTTCTGCACCCCGAAGACACAGAAATTTCCGTCACAATTTTTGTCGAAACTAACTTTAGTATAATAAAGGCGATATAACAAATAAGATTACAGTGGTTCCAGGATGACAGAAAAAATACAAATTAGTAGATTTTACTTGTGTAAGTTATGAAATTAACCGTGACTAATCAGGATTTTCCGGTACTATAGTTTTCGTAGGACAAGATTAAAAATATCAATAATAATATCAATAATTATTTAAAATTACTGTAAATTTATCACATAAGAACTGAAAAAACACTTAAAAAATATCTGTGAATGTATTTAAATACTAAAACATATTCAAAATCTAATATATTACAAGTAAGTCGTATTTGAAATCGGCAAGAGCACCATGGGACAGTCGAAATTTTTGCCTCGTATTTTGCTTTCTTTTAAATATAAAAATAGTTATTCGCTTTTTATGGTACTTTTTAATTTAAGTCAACATTAAAACATTTTCTTTAACCATATAAAATCTCATTTCCACATGATCCATATAATAAATTAGAAATAAAAGTGCTTAAAGTTGTGGGACAGTCTAATTTTGCTAGGGTAATTTTTTCTGAAATACACTCATATGCAAATGGAGTTCAATTGCAAACGTTTGTTTGATCGTTGTGAGCTTAAGACAAGTAGGACATGTGCTGTGATTAATGTACTGACAAATGAAATATGTATATACG